>LPNX011004824.1:31947-52751 GCA_001517045.1 Pseudotsuga menziesii | reverse complement strand
TTCATTTCAATGAATTTTAGATATTTGCCTACTTATACCTCCTTCATTTACACCTACCAAAGGATCAATGTTCTTACTGCTTAGTATCATTTAACTAATTGAGGTTTGTTTATAAAAAAAAAAAACCTTGGTATTATTCAGTCTCATTCATTTGTTTTAGTGCTATGATTTTTATTTGAATGCTATTAATTTTTTTTTTTTCAAAAATTTATGAACAAAGAGTTAGGGCTAGTGAAAACTTTGAGCCTCCAGTGAACTTTATTGAATATGTTTTCCGTCCGCATGAAATCTACTGGGAACCTTTGCAATTGAATATTTCATTATAGGCATTAGAAATTTGGAATAAAAAAACTCAAAACTCAAATAATTATTTTTTCATAAACATAGCATAGATTGGATTACTTCCCTCCTCCCCTAATGATTGAATTCTTCCTCTTTGGCTCTCTTCATGGCTAATCCATCTCTCTCCAACTGTATTCGATTTATTGGATCACCGTCATTCATGTTCTGAAAATCAATGAAACTGGTTAGAAGAAACTAAGAAAAAATTGAAATTATAGCGTTTCCTTAAGCTACCTTTGATCTTCTGCATCTATTCCAAGAAAACCAATGAAATACTATTAAGAGCAAATGAATTTAGAAAAAAAATCTAATTACATTCGGCTTCATGGATGAGAAAGTCGTAGTATTTAGCTTGGGTTGACCTCCTGCAAAACAATAAGAAATTACATTAATGGAATAATAAAATAATAAAAACCCTTTAATATGATATAAAATCTGCCATCAAATTGCAATGTTCAGAGCCATTGAAATGGAGATATGAGCTATTAAATCAACAGCATGGAGAGGACAGAGCAACTAAGCATCAGAAACCGTACCAAGAAGCGAATGTAGTGAATGCATTTAAGAGGGAAATAATAGTATATATTAAAATAACGGTATATATTAAAATAATGGTATATATTATTGGAATTGTTTCTAATTTTTAATATAATGTTTCTAATTTATTTTTAGTTTATTTTATTTTATTTTATAATGTTTATTTTTTAAATATTAACATGTTTTTTAAATTATATTTGTTATTGGAATTGTTTCTAATTTTTAATATAGTGTTTCTACTTTGTTTATATGATGTTTCTTTTTACTAGTGTTTGTTGCATTGTTTAACATTTTTTAAATTATGTTTAGTATTTTTAGTTTTTGTTATTTTATTTTATGATGTTTCTTTTTTAATATTAACATGTTGATGTTTCTTTTTTAAATATTAACATTTGTTTTATATTATATTTATTATTTTTAGTTTTTGTTATTTTGTTTTATGATGTTTCTTTTTTAAATATTTAATAAGTAGGGAGTTGAATAATTATTTTGTTTTATTTTTTTCTTAATTTGTAATTTGTTTTTAATATTAATATTTAGTTTGTAGGTTAAAATAGATTTTGGTTTAAAGTCTATGTATACAATAATATTAATGTTTTTTATATTAAGGGAAAAAAATTAAAACATGTAATTTTAAATTATCTATATATTTTGGCTTGTGATATTTTCAAATGTATTAAGTGTTTCATCAGTTCTGTTCTTTTTTGAAAATATTGATTTATCACTAACTATTGTTATATAATTTGTTTTTATTGTTGTTTTAGTTTTTCAATCTTTTTTTAATGTTTCTTTTAGGATTGTTTGGTATATAAGTGAAGTGTTATTATGTGCTGGTTTTATGTATTTAATTATCATAACAATTTTAATATGACTATATATATTAAATATTGAATCTACTATAATAAATAAATAGTTAAAAAATAGTCCAGTGGGGTAGCTCAGTTGGTTGGAGATTATGTGGCCAAGATGTTAGTAGGTCGAGGTCAATGCTTGAATTCTCTATCCCTTCTGGGGACAAGTTCCCAAAACTGGTGTTTACAGGGTGAGGTCCCTTTGGGTGGGCCCCTTGAAATTCTTTCCATGAAGCTATGGTGCAACGAAGTGGCAATGAACCACATAAAAAAACAATAAAAATAAAATAAAATAGTTAAATGGTAATTATCAAAGGTATCAACAAAATTTATGTAATAAATTATTGATCCACATACATATGAAACTCAATAATCAAACTTAGAATAAACAAAATACATATAAGAAGAAAAAAATACTAGCTTATATTAGATGAAGGCTTCATAACATTTTGATATGATTACATGCATGTCCACATTTGACAAGTTAAAAGGCTAACCATTATTTAATAATATACCTAACTAATTAACCAATCTAATTTGATAATGGGGTGTGAACCAAATCCAAACATCATATTGTGATGGATGGGCCTCCCATTCATACCAATTCCTCCTAATTGAAGGGGAAAGGATCCCTTCTTTCTTCCTCTCAGGTGAAATGTGAGAAAACTAAAACCAAGTCTAAAATGATAGTTATTGAGTTGTGCTGCAAAATAACGAATACATTGAAGAGTGTGTTGGTTCAGACTAAAGCAGGTGACTACATAGACTAAGGTGGGAGGGTGTGCCTCCAAAGGAAGTTGAACTGAGCAAGTGCCTACATCAACCGGGGTGGGAGTGCATGTCTCCAAATGAACCCAATCCAGATGTTGTCATGAAGAGTTGTTGAGATGAGTAGGTGCCTACACAGAACAGGGTGGGAAGGAACACCTCCAAATGAACCCAATATGGATGTTGTTGTGAGGTGTTGAGCAGAAGTAGGAAGTACGGCGCAATTCCTCGCGCTAACCCTGGCTCAATATGGTGCTAATATTGGTGCTATTCTAGACGTTTTTTCGGAGGCTATTCTGGGCATTATATGGGATGCTATTTTGGACGCTAATTGGGATGCTAATTAGCGTCCAAAATAGCATCAAATTTTAAAAAGGGACGCTAATAACGCCATTAAAAGCGCCATCCCATGTAAAAGCATCCACTTTTACCAAAAAATGATGAAAAATACATTAAAAGTGACAGTGGATGCTAAAAGAGATGCTAATCACTGGGTTTTGTTGTAGTGGTATTTTCTTCGATTAAGGTTTTGTAAAAAAGCTCGATCATGGGTTTGTCTGTGTAAAAAAAAATAAAAAAGAGCCCACGAAATGGGTTGGACAATTAATGTTGTCCATCTAGCATTCTGATGCAGGATCATCGTGGCATGCCAGCAATGTGATGAATTGTTCACATGCTGTGGCATCTTTGTAACTGTTTTTATGCCGAGTCATAATCTGAATAGCAGCGTAGGGAATAATTACGGATCATGACTCCATGCGTGGAGATCAAACCGCTGTTAGTTTGTTTCAAACATGGACGTTTCATCACATGTCATAGTAGTGTTTATTGCAGTTGCAGGACCACCCAGGATAGGGCAACAGTTTAGTTTAATAGACCGTTTAGAGATGTAGGAGGGGTTCTACTCTTCAGCATTTAGGATTCTGAGTTTGCAAAGAGAGGATAGACCTGTGTCTGATTCCTGTTTGTAAATATTTTGAAGAATCAGAAGGAGAGAGATCCAAGCTGTGTGCATTTTCATTCGTTGCTTAATAGAAGGATTAAATGTGCATTTATAGGGTTGCTAGCCTTTGTGCACGTGTTGTGTTGAACTGTGTATCTTAAAGAGTCGACTTTGACGTTTTCATGAACATTTGTTATTTCAGTGAAGTGTTGATTTCACACATCGATTTCTTGCTTAAACAGTTGAATTAGAGAGTAGATGCATGCATAAGAGTGTTAGGTTAAATTATCAGGAAGATTGCAGGCTGGATTGATCGATTTCATGATCAATCGACACAACCCACAAGTTTTCTTCCTTAACAAGTTTTTTGTAGAAAAAAATGATGGAAATTGAGGCCGCAGATCAAGATATGACGGTCCTAAAGTATCCCGCACCAAGAGTTGCGAGGAAGTTAACAGATCCGCAGAGATTTGAGAGCCGCATCAAAAAGAAGATCGACGGTAGTGGAGAAGTTCGCAAGGATCGGACGACTGAGAAATTTGTGGGGAAAGATTTGCGAAGTGAAAGTTGTGGGGGAGCAACTTTGGAAAGTTGGCATCCCACATCCCGTATCCCGCATGTGGAAACTCTATTGTGGAAACAGAGTTGCGGAAATGAAATTACGGAGAGTAATTTGGGAAATCGAGATCCCGCATCCTGCATCCCGCCTGTGGAAGGGGAGCTGCGGGAAGGTAGTTTTAGATCAGAATTTAGCCATTGGGATAAATTTGACAGTCCTGCTAAGTGTAGGGGAAGCCATAGATCCTAGAAGTCCTGGTTAGGGTCAGTTGAGATTGACCCACCTGCACCAACTTTTGGTATCAGAGCGAGGAAGTTCAGATTTCCTATTGAGGAATTCCACAGTTGAGGTTGTGGGTAGAATTCAAAAGGATTAAGGAGAAGCACGTGAAAGAGAGTAGTGTAGCCGTAGGAGCCTAAAGATAGCAAAGGAAGAGTGCTTAGGAGGTTCTAGATAGAGGACCAACATTGCCGATAGACCAAGGGCCGAGGAGAGGCTTGGTGAGGTAAGTTGTAACAGTGTGAAAGATGAATGTTATTGTAGAGGCTTAGAGTGGGAAGATGGTTGTACACATTAGAAGAGCGAGAGGTCATGACAGAGGTCAAACACTAGGGAACATATAAGTTCTAGAAGAAATGAAAGAGTTAAGGGCACATTTGGAAGCCATGGAAATGAACAGATGAAGAGACCTAGAAGCAGGGGATATACGTGAACCTGAGGATGAAGAGTAAGGAGAAGAAGCTGCACCTGTGCAGGAAACACTAGATTTAAGATGTTTCAGATCTATTCTGGGAGTGACTTCAAGGCCGAGACTAGAGCTTCCTACATATGATGGGAGTCTCATTGCAGAGCATCTCATTGACTGGATCAGTGAGTTAGATAAGTACTTTGAGTATGATGAGGTAGAATAAGATAAGAGATTCAGATTGGTTGTGACGAGGTTGAAAGGGCATGCGTCCTTATGGTGGGATAGCGTCCAAGCAGAAAGACAGAGGAAGAATAAACCCTTTATAAAAAGCTGGGATAGAATGGTAGCAAAGATAAGGGCTAAGTTCTTGCCCAAATATTACCAGTTAATTATGTATAGACAAGTACATAACCTTAGGCATAGATTGTTTACAGTGACAGAATACACTAAGGAGTTCTACAAAGTAAATCTAAGGGCTGACTATGCAGAAGATTCAGTAGAGAAGGATGCTAGATACGTGAATGGTCTAAGGATGGATATCCAAGAAGAGATCAACATGATTTCTCCTAGAACAATGGAGGAGGCATATTAGTGCGCCTTAAGGGAAAAAGAGAAGATAACAAGGAAGAAAATCTTTAGTAGAGGTCTCGGTTCAGCCAGAGGAAGAGGGAAAGCGATGGGAAGAGGAAGATTTGGACCACAGAGAGGGGAGTCCAATAAATCTAGCCAGCAAGAGCAGCATGGAAGAGGAGGTGATTCTAGCAGAAGAGGACCTTACCAAGGAGGTATAGGTAGAGGATGAGGCAAAGAAACTGTCATTAGATGCTACAAATGCAACCAGTGAGGGCATAATTCATTTGAGTGTCCAGGGAAGGAAGACGCAGGGCAGAGAGTAGCCTATGTAGTGCAGAATGAGCAGCAACAAAAATAGTCAATGGTAGAAGAAGTATTTCCAGAGACAGGATAATATTTGATGATGAACAAGGTCTTGTTGAAACCTGAGAAGGAGCAAGTAGAGCCTACTCAAAGGAAGTCATTGTTTAGGAAAACATGTAAAGTCCAAGGGAAGTGCTGTAAGATGGTGATTGACAGTGGGAGTACTGACAATCTTGTTTCCATAGAGATGGTGGAAAAGTTAAGGCTAAAGAAGACCAAGCATCTAGTTCCCTACAAAGTATCTTGGTTACATAAAGGACATCAAATCCTGGTGAGTGAACAGTGTGAAGTTGATTTTCAGATAGGTCCATATAAGGACAAGACTCTGTGTGCCGTTATGTCGATGGATGCTTATCATATACTGTTATGAAAACCGTGGAAATTTGACAAGAAAGTAACTCATGATGGTAGGAGTAACTGTCATAGTTTAGAGCAGAATGGGATAACCCATGTACTTCACCCTCTATAAGTAGGAAGTACAACAGGGCAGTCAGAACCTAGGTGATGGTGAAGACTAATGTGATAGATCTACCTGAGGAGATTGAGGAGATGCTGAGTGAGTATAGAGACATTGTGGTGGATAATTTACCCAATGAACTACCACCAAGGAGGAATATAAGTCATCAGATTTATTTAATTCCAGGATCTAGTTTGCCAAACAAGGCAGCATACAGGTTGACACCTCAGGAGAATGAAGAATTGAGGAAGCAGGTCCAAGGATTGTTGGACAAAGGATTGGTTTAGAAGAGTCTGAGTCCATGTGCGATACCAGCAGTATTGGCAGCCAAGAAGGATGGTGAGTGGAGGATGTGTACTGAATCCCAAGCGATTAATAATATCACCATTAGATATAGGTTTCCATTACCAAGGATGGACGACATGATGGATTGCCTAAGTGGGGCAACATGTTTTTCAAAGCTAGATTTGAAGAGTGGATATCATCAGATAAGGATCAGAGAAGGAGATGAGTGGAAGACAACCTTCAAGACAAATGATGGGTTGTATGAGTGGTTGGTCATGCCATTTGGATTGTCCAACGCACCAAGTACCTTTATGAGGTTGATGAATGAAGTCTTGAGAGATTTCATAGGTAAGTTTTTGATAGTTTACCTTGATGACATTTTGGTTTTCATCCAAACAGAAGAAGAACATCTGAAGCATTTGAGATATGTTTTGGAAAGGCTGCAACAGGAAAAGTTGTTGATAAATGTGAAGAAGTGTACCTTCATGAAGAAAAAGCTAGTATATTTGGGTTTTGTTATCTTGAGAGATGGGTTGAAGATGGATCCAGAAAAGGTGCAAAAAATCATTGATTGGCCTTCACCTAGGAAAATATTTGAGGTAAGGAGCTTTCAGGAATTGGCAAGATTCTATAGGAAATTTATAAAGAATTTCAGTGGTATTTGTGCATCTATTGCTGAGACAATTAAGAAGGATAAACAACCATTTCAATGGACAACAGAGGCTAAAAGGAGCTTTCAGTTCTTGAAGAAGAAGATCACTGAGCAACCAGTATTGAAGTTACCAGACTTCAAGCACCCTTTCCAAGTGAAGTGTGATGCTAGTGGAGTAGCAATCGGAGCTATGCTTAGTTAGGAGGACAAGCCTATAGCGTATTTCAGTGAGAAGCTGAATGATGCAAAGCAGAAGTATTCATCTTATGACAAGGAGTTTTATGCTATTATTCAAGCAATGAAACATTGGAGACATTACTTGATGCCTAAAGAATTTGTGTTATATTCATATAACCATGCATTACAATACATAATGCAACAACCTAAGTTGAACCCGAAACATGTCAAGTGGGTCAAGTTCTTACAGAGCTTTACCTTTGTGTTGAAACACATAAATGGATAGTCAAACTGAGTAGATGATGCTTTAAGTAGGAGACTATTGATTATGCAAGAAAATCAGATCCAAGTTTTGGGATTTGAGCATTTGAGAGATTTGTATGAAGCTGACATTGATTTCCAGGAGGCTTACAGGCCTTGTAAGAATCGAGTAGAGGTGGCCAGAGAGCCATGGATGGAATATAAACTACAAGATGGTTTATTCTTTAAAAACAATAATCTGTGTATCCCAAAGTGTTCTATGAGAGAGAACTTGATACAAGAGAAACATAATGGAGGTATGGCAGGTCACTTTGGAAGTGATAAAACCTTTGGACAGTTGGGTCATTTTTATTTTTGGCCAAGGATGAGGTCTAAAGTTGAGAAGTTTGTAAGCAGATGCAGAGTATGCCAACATGCAAAGGGGAGAATCCAGAACACAAGATTGTATACACCATAGCCTATTCCAACTAGGCCTTGGGATTCTGTGAGTATGGATTTCATTTTGGGTTTACCAAGAAATCAAAGGGGACATGGTTCTATCTTTGTTGTTGTTGATAGATTTTCTAAGATGGCACATTTCATTCCATGTTACAAGACTAGTGATGCCACACACATTGCTAACTTGTTCTTTGATGAAGTTGTGAAACTACATGGTTTACCTAGAAGCATTATATCAGATATAGATGTGAAGTTCATAGGGCGTTTTTGGAGAACCTTGTGGAAGAAGTTGGGTACCAGACTCAATTTTATTTCAGCATATCACACACAATCTGATGGACGAATCAAAATAGTCAATAGGAGTTTG
Organism: Pseudotsuga menziesii; assembly: GCA_001517045.1. Taxonomy (NCBI): domain Eukaryota; kingdom Viridiplantae; phylum Streptophyta; class Pinopsida; order Pinales; family Pinaceae; genus Pseudotsuga; species Pseudotsuga menziesii. Next base: position 44,490 of record LPNX011004824.1, on the reverse strand, counting down.
GGAAACATGTTGAGGAGTTTGATTGGGGAAAGTCCCAAGTAGTGGGACACAATATAGCTCAAGTTGAGTTTGCATATAACGATTCACCAAACAGGAGTATGGGGATGATTTCATTTCAAATTCTGTATGGAATGCATCCAAGAGGAGTGTATGAACTTCGTTACTTAGGTCAATTGGAGAAATGAAGTGCTAATGGAGAAGAGTTTCCAACAAGAGTCAGTGAGTTATAGGAGCAAGTGAAAGCAATATTGCAGTAGAGTAACACCAGTTACAAGGCTCGAGCAGATTCCAGAAGGAGGGAAAAGAACTATGAAGTAGGAGATTTGGTCTTAGCATATCTGAAGAGAGATATATTTCCTAAAGGAGAGTATAAAAAGATGAAGATGAAGAAGATTGGACCCTGTAGAATACTCAGGAAGTTTTCAGTGAATGATTACGAGTTATAGATGCCTACAGGAGTGGGTATTTCACCAATATTTAATGTAGCATATCTATACCCTTATGTAGCAGGTGACACTGGAACCTTTACAGGAGTTGAATATCCTACCGAAGACTTACAATGGGTAACACAGATGCTTGTGACAAAACCATTGGAAGTTGAGGCCGTTCTCAACACTAGGGTGTCAAAGAGTACAAGGAAGAAGGACTATTTGGAGTATTTGTTCAAGTGGAAGAAGTGACCAACAGAGGATTTTAATTGGATGAGAGATGCAGAGTTGGAAGCCAAGGGTTTCACTGTAGTGGGTCTTATGAACAGGGTTCATAATTTTCTACCTTGCAAGTCTGATGCAGGAGCATCGTGGCATGCCAACAATGTGATGAATTGGTCACATGATGTGGCATATTTTGTAACCATTTTTGTGCTGATTCATAATATAAATAGTGATGTAGGGAATCATTGTGGATCATGCTCCCTGCGTGGAGATCAAACCACTGTTAGTTTGTTTCAGACAGGGACCTTTCATCATGCGTCATAGTAGTGTTTATTTCAGTTACAAGACCACTCAGGATAGGGTAGTAGTTTAGTTTAAATAGACTATTTAGAGATGCAAGAGGGGTTCTACTCTTCAACATTTAGGATTTCAAGTTTGCAGAGAGAGGACATACCTATGTCTGATTCTTGTTTGTAAATATTTTGAAGAATCAGAAGGATTAACTGTGTGTTTATAGGGTTTCTAGCCTCTGTGCATGTGTTGTGTTGAACTGTGTATCTTATAGAGTCGACTTCGACATTTTCATGAACATTTGTATATTTTAGTGAAGTGTTGATTTCACACATCGATTTCTTTCTTAAACAGTTGAAGTAGAGAGTAGATGCATGCATAAGAGTGTTAGGTTAAAGTATCGGGAATATTGCAGGCTTGATTGATCAATTTCATGATCAATCAGTGCAACCCACAGGTTTTCTTCCTTAACAAGTTTTTTACATAGAACAAACGGTGGAAATTGACGCCATAGATCAAGATTTGACGATCTTGAAGTATCCCACACCAAGAGTTGCGAGGAAGTTAACAGATATGCAGAGATCTAAGAGCCGCATCAAAAATAAGATCGACAGTTGTAGAGAAGGTCACAAGGATCAAATGACTGGGAAAGTTGTGGGGAAAGATTTGCAGAGGGAAAGTTGCGAGGAGAAACTTTGGAAAGTTGGAATCTCACATCCTGCATCCCACATGCGGAAACTTTGTTGCGAAAAAAGATTCGTGGAGAGTAATTTGGGTAATTGCGATCCCTCATCCCGCCTGCAGAAGGGGAGCTGCAGAGGTAAAGCTGCGGGAAGGTAGTTTTAGAGTAGAATTTGGCCATTGGGATAAATTTGGCAGTCCTACTAAGTGTAGGGGAAGCCATAGATCCTGGAAGTGCTGGTTAGGGTCGGTTGAGATTGACCCACCTGCACCACATTCCCACACAAAAACAACAACCAACCTCTATATAACAACTAAACAATTACCTAATAACACTTGTTTAAAAAATTGATAGTTTGATTTCAATCATATCTATGTGAATTTAATGCTGTTCATATACATTTCATTATATATGCATGATGTTCTTTGTAGATCAACTTCAAATTCCATATTAACATATTGTTGTTTGTTATAACAATTGCAATAAATCTTTGTTTGTTGTCATTCAAGCTTGATGGGGAATAAAAGAAAACGACAAATGAATCATTCTCGTGAAAAAAATGATGATGAAGCACATGAAAAGAATAGAGAAATGATGAGGCAACAAAGATCAAGGTTAAGAGAAGAAGAAGATTCACCTTTGGTGCAACAAGCTCCAATGGAAGACAACTATGGTAAATTTATAATTGCATGCTATTCAATTTAAATTTAAATTTTATATTTATCTAATAATTAGTTATCTATTACTAACCATTTTTTTCATCTTACCCTTACTATATTTGGTTTGTAATGAAATTCTAAACAATTTTTTATTTATATTTCAAAAATTGTAATAATTTTCAATTTTTTTTTACTATTTCCTAAGAATTTCTTAACTATTTTGTTTGTAATGAGATCTGTATTTATTTCTTAACTTTATTATTTATATTTCAAAATTTATAACAATTTTCAAGTGACTAAAAATTATCAATGTTAATGGAACAATTTTCATATTAAATGTACACTTTTCAGTTTTCAAGTTATTATTTTTTTTGAAGTATATTGTGTATTTTCAATCTTTAATATAACCATTTTAAAATTAAATGTACTCTTTCCAAGTTACTAACAATTTTCAAGTTAAAATGTACATATTTAGCTAAGTTTGAATTTTCTTACTAACAATTTCAAGTTAAATGTAATTCCAATTCTTGTTTTGTTATTTGTTAAAATAATTTTTGTATAGCCTCATGTGAGCTCAAGTCTCAACATTTGTTGATTGAAATAACTATTAGTGTCTCATTTTATAACCCTCATTTTATTTGAAATGAACATTGTGATTGTTATGTATTAGTTGGAAAATTCAATTTGAAAACAAATGAAATGAACATTTTGATAGTTATGTAGTAGTTGTAAAATTCAATGACAACAAATAAAATGAACAGTGTAATAATTATGTAGTCATTGGAAAATTGAATGACATGATCAAATAAAATGAACATTTTGATAGTTGTATAGTAGTTGGAAAATACAATGACAACAAAAAAATGAACATTGTGATAGCTATGCAATAGTTTGAAAATTCATTGGCAACAAAAGGATTGTAGATTTTGTCAAATCTCAAATTGTGTCTACCTTTGATCTAAATAGATTTGATATGTGCTATGTGGTATGTGTATATCATAATATCATAAACATGCACTAAAAAAATCAAATCGTGTTCTTATAAACATACATAACAATGTGTAATAAATTGTAACAATTTTCAAGTTAAATAGATGATTTTCAAGTCACTAGCAATGTTCATTTTGTTAATTTCCACAACAAATTTCAAGTTACTAGCAATTTTAAAGTTAAATGTACAACTATCAAGTTATTAACAATTATCAAGTTAAATACATACTTGATTTTCAAACTTTACTAACAATTCTCACGCTAAAATGTACAATTTCAAGTTAAATGCATATTTAGTTATTTTCAATTCAAGTTTCAAACAATTTTCTTGTTTTTAATGTATTTTCAATTCTTGTACCAACTTTTTCTATGCATGAATGTAGGAATAAGTTATATCTTTTTTTCCTTATAGTAGCATAATAATGAATTATAAAAAAATATTTGTATAGCCTCATGTGAGCTCTAAGTCTCAACATTTGTAATTTGAAATAACTGTTAATGTATGATTTTACAACCCTCAATTTCTTTGAAATGAACATTGTGATAGTTGTTTAGTATTTGGAAAATACAATGACGACAATAAAAATGAACATTGTGATAGTTATGTAATTGTTTGAAAATTCAACGACAACAAAAGGGTTGTAGATTTTGTCAAATCTCAAATTCTACCTACCATTGGTCTAATTAGATTTTATATGTGGTATGTGTATATCATAGTATCTTAAACATGCACTAAAAAACAAATCTTGTTCTTATAACCATACATAACAATGTGTAATAATTTGTAACAATTTTCAAGTTAAATAGATAATTTTCAAGTCACTAGCAATTTTCAGTTTGTTTGTTTCCACAACAAATTTCAAGCTACTAGCAATTTAAAGTTAAATGTACAACTATCAAGTTATTAACAATTATCAAGTTAAATACATACTTGATTTTCAAACTTTATGAACGATTCTCAAACTAAATGTACAATTTCAAGTTAAACACATATTTAGTTATTTTCAATTCAAGTTACAAACAATTTTTTGTTTATAATGAATTTTCAATTCTTGTACCAATGTTTTTTATGCATGAATGTAGGGATAAGTTATATTTTTTATTTATATTACCATAATTATGAATTATAATCTATTCAATAATAAAATCTAAGAGGTTACAAATCAAAGGATAATGAGTGTGTGTAGGTTATGCATATGAGTTAGTGCAACAATAATATCATAATGCTAATATTATCACATTAATGACATGCAATTCTACAGTGACAATCAAATTTACATAATATGACGATGGACAAATTAAATTCTTGAGTTGCATTTGTGTCTTTCACATTTCAAAACAATTCAATTTGGTGCTTTGAAATAAACCTCCTTGCATAGTGCATTTCTGATTGAAATTCCCTTCACATAAATTTTGATTATGTAGGGATATATCATGGTCAACCGTCACATCCTTATGATCAAGAACCACATGACCCTGTGCCCCCTCATGATCCTGATTAGTCATCACATGAAAATTTCCCCTCTTACATTTCACGTATAATTGGGACCCATAGTGGGGTTGTAAGGGGTGGAAATTTTCTAGAGGATTGTGAAGTTTTTGTTGTATGAGAAGAGCTCAGAAACTCAATACCTAGTCGGATAGTCAAAGAGCATGTCAGTAACATAATTAAGTCATATTTTGAACAACATTCAGTGATGAAAAAAGTTCAAATCATACACGGGTTGATAAAACACAAAAAATGAAATGTGTCACAAATTTGTTGGGTTTTCAAGATGCTAAAACAAAAAAGATATGCGAGAATGCAATAGAAAATGTAAGAATTGCATTATCTACATTTGGAAAATCAAGAAATGATGATATCTGAGCTACTTGTAGGGAAATTACAACGGGTGTTGTGGCACCAAGCAACTCAAGAAATTGAATGGTAGAAACAATGAAATCATTTCTTAGAATTTAAAAAATAACATTTTTCAAATATACTAAATTTAGGGTTCGAATAGATGGAAATGATGAGGCTCCTTGTTGGGATCAGGGATGATTTTAAGGAACCATACTTATTGTAAAGTGTATAAATGTTGGCAAATCTTACCAAATATTAAATGCCAACCATAAAATGTTTGGGGATATTTTAAAAAAAATATTTTAATTTCCAAGGATTTTATACCGTTTATATAATAATTTGACAATTTTTAGGGTGAAAACATTTTAACCCATCAAAATTGGGCGAAATAGGGCTTCAAAAAATGCAAAATGGTGAATATTTTTTTGGAGAAAAACATGGAAACATAGCCCATGGGATAAATTTCACCCCTAAAATTACCCCTGGTTGGGATCTTATTTGTAGGGAACCCTATAAGGAAGGATGGAAGAGGGCATTAGAGAGAAGGTGATAGAGTGTTGGGACAACCATTCTCATGCTATTTGTTATATATATAACATAATGAGATATATAAACATATATAAATATTAAATATCAATATTAATAATTAAATTAATTAATTAATTAGAAAATAGAAAGGGATGTACCCTTTCATTTGAAAAGGCACGATAAGGCTTATAGAAAGCCCTACCAGTGTAATTGTAAAATCATCATTCATCTTTAATATTCATTTTATATTTTCAATATGGAGTTATTTTCCACTGGTTGATTATTCACTTGAGTAATCCTTGAGAATATATGAATACAAATATTACATTGGTATCATATCTCCTTCTTGGGAAGATTCTAGCTTGTGGCCAATATTTTCTCGAGCTTCTCCAAAACTGGGTCTTTGACTCGCATAGGTTTTTGACCAACCCTTATAAATAATAATATTATTATATTAATAATAATATTTATTATTTTTAAATTTCTAAGTGCTTCCCATTAGAAAAAATATTATTATTCTTTTAAACAATAATAATAATTAATTAATAATTGTCATTACAATTATTATTTAATACAAAAAAAAAGATCAAGTCAAAGAAAGAAGACCAAGAAGATATTAAAAAGAGCGAAAATCAAGTCTCGAAAGATATTGAAGAAGTCATTGAATCCCATTATGGATTTGTTGGAGAAATTATGGATTCCATATATAAATCTAAATTCTGACTAAGTGTCCTTATTGCAAAATGGAATTCTAATATCCGACGTTTTTTAAGAATGGCAATCACTCTTGTCCAATATGTGGTAAATTCTTTATTATGAAATACGATCAAGGTAACTCATAGATGCAATCACAGAAATTGGAAAGAGAATTAGGATACTACAAGGAAAGAAATAAAAACCTACAATTTGAGATGAATAAGGAGATCATTCTTCATAAGTTGATAGAACAAGAGAACCATCGCTCAAAATATCAAAATCAAAACCTAGAAAAAGCTAATGAAGATATCAAGAAAATGTTATCAACTAAGGATGAAGAAATATCTCGATTAAAAAATCAAAATCAAGATCATGAAGACAAAATCAAAAGGTAAAAAAATAGCAAAGAATCAACATATAGGAGTGATAACAATTTAGAAGAAGACATAAATCGTTTAAACAAGCTCATCTTGGACAAAGATGATGAATTGGCGCAAATCCAGAGAATTCTAAACAGTCAATAATCAGAGATATGTTGACATAAACAACATAAGGAAGAACTCCAACAAAAGTATGATGACACTAAAAAGAAGCACAAGTTAGAAATTGCGAAAAGCAATGGAATATTATCAAGCACTACCGAAGAACTATTTCGATTAGGAATTCATAACAAGAAATTACTTACGAAAATCAAGAAACAAAAAAATAGTCGAAATATGGAACTTGCCAATGAAGACCTCGAAGGAAAAATACTAAAAAAACAAGAAGAAAACCATCATCTGAGAAATATTAATCAAGAACTAGAGGAACAAATCAAGAAGTTAAACGAGGACAAACATCTGCAAGACGAAAGGTTCGACAAGATACCGAATAATAATAATCTATTAGAGAAAAAAATAGTTTGAATCCAAAAGGAAGCATCTAGACTCTTTGGAAAACAAATTCAAGTCAGAAAGAAGAAACAAATACAAATTCGATCCCCGTCACAGTTCAAAAGGAAGTGATTCCAGCAGAAAAACAAACAACAAGAACTCCTTATCGACACCCAAATTAAAAAAATCATTTTGACCAACGAGAAGGTCAAAATTAAAATAAACATAGGAGTTATAATTTCAAAGGAGAAAGAACATAAAATTTGCAACCTAAGCAGAAAACGAAAAAAATATTTATCCAACAAGGCGATCAACAGTCATGTTTGATGAAGATAGAACTCGGATGGAACACATCACAACGATGCAACATTTTTCTTTGGAATTTGTAACTCGTATTGTATATTTTCATTAAGTGTCACAAGTACTAGAATAAATGACTGAGATTTGACATTATAAGCAAGAAATCAGACGTAATCCTTGTCTTCAATAAGCTTTGAGGACAAAGCTCCCTTTAAGGGAAAGGAAATGTAATATATATATATATATATAACATAATGAGATATATAAACATATATAAATATTAAATATAAATATTAATTATTAATATTAATATTAATAATTATTAAATAATAAATGATTAATTAAATTAATTAATTAGAAAATAGAAAGAGATGTACCCTTTCATTTGAAAAGGCACGATAAGGCTTATATAAATCCCTACCAATGTAACTGTCAAATCATCATTCATATTCAATATTCATTTTATATTTTCATTATGGTGTTATTTTCCATTGGTTGATTATTCACTTGAGTAATCTTGAGAATACCCGGATACATATATTGCATGCGAGAATGCAATAGAAAATGTAAGAATTGCGTTATATTCATTTGGAAAATCAAGAAATGATGACATCTGAGCTGCTTGTAGGGAAATTAAAATGGGTGTTGTGGCACTAAGCACCTCAAGAAATTGAATCGTAGCAACAATGGCATCATTTCTCAATATTTAAAAAAGAACATTGTTCAAATATACTAAATTTAGGGTCCACATATATGGAAATGATGAAGCTCCTTGTTGGGCTCTTATTTGTAGGAAACCCTATCAAGGAAGGACGAAAGAGGACATTAGAATGAAGGTGATAGAGTTTTGGGACAAGCATTCTCATGCTATTCTAGATCTAAAGAATGTCTCATGACAATGTTTATCTAGAGGCATTTATCGGGAGCACATTAAGCATGTGATGGAGATGAAGAGAGTTGCACTTTACGAGGAATTCCAAGAAACCAATCATGGTGTTTAGATTGCATTTATAATGTTCAATAAACTGAAACAGTGGTATATTAGTCCGAATACAATTCACGATACTTGTTGCTACCGATACCATGTTGAATTCTAACTATACTATGACATATTTTTGTATTTTTTCCAAAAGGAATTGGAAGAATGAACCAACTCCCCACACAGTGCGAGATTTTATTTTTATGATACTATGCAACAAGAATCTTGAAGAAGTGTGTAGGTGGGAGAAGATGCCTTGAATGTGGTGATTTGAAATTGTTCCATAGGAAATTCCCTATCAATCCAACACACCCTGGATTGTCAGATATCACAGTTATGTGGAAGAGGTACAAGTATATATCCATGAATCCATCCTCTTCTTCATCTATGCCATCTAAGAGGATCGACTTGCTCAAGGATGAGATTCACATTTCAGATTTCATGGAGAATTTTCAAAGTCATATTTATAAATACATAAAGCACTCCCATAGATCTAGGTTGCAAGCTTCAGAATTCGAACATTATTGTGAGGTATTGATCCAGGCACAATCTTGTAAATGGTAGAATTTGTTGAGAACTACAAATTTTATCCTCAGACAGAGATACATAGTGAGTACTATCACTCCAACAAGGTGTCTATCTTTGTACATGTATTATAGAAACATGATCAGGAAAGCATTGATGGTAGGGATAACACTCCTCAGTCACACAAAGTGATCAAGGAGTACCATTTTTATGTTAGTGATGATCGTGAGCATGATATGTTGTTTGTTCAACACTAATTTGGGTTGATTTATGATTCATTCAGATAGATAGGTGTATCATTTATTGAACACTAGATTTGGTCAGATGGGTGTGCATGGCGGTTCAAATCGACATGCTCTTTTTATTGGTTGAGTCACCTTCACAAAGGGACATGAGTTCGACACATTTGCATTTTTTTGAAATAGGGTATGGAAAGGGTGAACATTATGGCACAAGTGCATGTGTGAAACGACCACTTCGGAGGCACCAGATGAGTCATGGTGCAACTTGACTCAAATGGTCTGCAGGAGTAGTCAATTGGTGCACATGAAATTTGGGACATCAAGGTCACGAACAAGAAATGCCAGTGCATAGGTAATAAAATCCAAACTCAATTAATAGGCTAATAACATTATATCATCATTTCCAAAAAACATTTGCTTGGTAGGAATTTATGTGACAACTTGAATTCCACATAGGGTCTTTTTGGAAGTTACCCTTGGTGATGTGAATAGATCCATGACGTGGTATTGTGAGACCACACTTGGTATGAGGGAATTGAATTCTTTTCTAATTCAAGAAATGCACGACATATTCACCATTGAAATGAGGAAGTATGCTTTTATTTTGTGATTTTTGCATTGATGCCAATGGATGCAGGCTTCATCACTATGAAAATGATGTATATGTAAAACAATGGAAATATGTCCTTCTTAATCCAAAGGGACCACAAGAAAGAGATGCACATTGATGATGAAATGGTCTCACTAGATCATGATCAATTTTTTGATGTGGTTAGGGAAGGTACAAGACTTTATTATTAATTAGTTCATTATATATTACACATATAAAATCCTGTAGAAATGCATGCAGGAAATTTGAATAATATTTGTAATTTCTCTTGTAGGTGATGTATTCGTTGTCATTGCACCCCTTAGTAATCAAGAAAATGTTTCATATTATTTGATGCGGTGCACACAAATTAAAAGCAGGTTGGTGCGACCCTATCAAGACAGAGAGTTCATGTACCAAATTGGAGACCTGGTTCTAGTTGGCCACTTTTTTGAAAGAGTGAAAAAACATGGTGCTTATATTATTTATAGAAATTTTATGCCTGAATATATATCATGCAAATACAATCATTTGGCAGCGGCAGCTAGGATACATCTAACATAAATCAAAGTGAAGAGAGGAGAGCCAAATAAATGAAAGATGCCAGAAGCTGACCATGATCGTATTATGGATATTTGCATTCCTATGACCCATTTGCTGATGAATGAATTACACATGACACTTGCAACATTGACCCAGGTGTCATGCTGAATTGTTGAATGCAAGGATGTAATGCCAAGCTTCTACAATTAACATGTAAATCATTCATTACAAGTAACTCATGTATGAATCCTACATGGATTTGATTTTGTATCAAGATAATGCAAATGCATATGAGTATTATTTCTTAATTTGTCTTAATTTATCTATGTTCTTTTGCAATAACAAACTTTTATATAGAAATAATCCTCTATTCATTGTGAAGGTAAGTGCCCCACCAACTATGACAAATAACCCTTTCTAATATAATATGGGTTTCTTTTCTCCAATGGTTATCCTCAAATTGTAATTTGTAATTGATTTTTTAAATTGTAATGTAAATGTTGATTTTTTAAATTGTAAGTAAACATTGAATTTTCAATTGAAATTACACATTAAATTAAGACATTGACGTTTAATTCCAATTGAAAATTCAATGTGTACTTACAATTTAAATTAAATACAATTGGAATTACACATCATGATTTAAATATCAATGTCTTTGATTTTTAGTTTAAAGTAAACAAATACAAAAACCCCAATCCCCATTTTTTAACATAGTATGTTTTGTTTCCAAAACCATCATATAAACGCACAACTTTAAACAATACTCATAAACCATTACTCATAAACCTTACCTAGAAGTGGTTTCTTCATGAAAATAAAGAACAATATGAGACTTTCAATCATGAGACTTCATCGATAAGAATTATGTAAATAGAACCACCTAACGTTATAAAATGGGTAAATTTAATTTGATAGAAGCACTGGGGAACCATTTTTTATTGAAAGTTTATGTGGATGGATAGAAAATATGATCCTCCAAGAAAGATCCCTAAGTTGCATTTATCCAATCATGGAGCCACTTAAGGGAGGGTCATACGTCCTTAACTCTTCAAATAAGGTTTTTAGGGTTGTAATGGAGGAGGTCGTTTCAATTTTGAGAGATCCACCATGAAGATGAAGCAACAATGAAAGGGTTGAGTCCTTCAATATGTTATACACAACCAAAGTAGCAATATTCCATATGCTTACCAGTGGATATTAATCCTCACTAACGCATGGTTATTCCAACTTAACTTGAATTAAAATCTTTATAGTAACAAAACTATAATATTGTAAAAACATTGCATGTATGTATCACTTCAATGCCTTGTCTAGACTCCTCACAATTAAAGATTTTTTTGTAGCCATCTTGACTTTATGAAAATATTTTGAATGATAGATGTTCCCACTTCTATAGAATGTTCCATAAACACACAGACTTCTATTTGATAGAAATAACGAGATGCAACACCTATACAACCTTAAGGTAATTGTAATTTAAAATACACCTATACAATGTAAAATTGTAATTTAAATTTGAAATTGTAACTTAATTGAATTTTAAATTTTGATTTTGCATTTGTAATGTAATGAAAAATTGAAATTTTAAATTGTAACTACACATTGAATTTTCAATTGAAATTACACATTAAATTTGAAATTTTAATTTTAAATTTTAAATTGTAATTGAATTGCAATGTGTAAATTGTAATTGAATTGTAATGAGTAGAGGTAATGTAATTGTAATTTAAATTTTAAATTGTAATGTATTTGAATTTTGAATTGTAATGTAATTGAAATTTTACTTTCAAGCTGTAACTACACATTGAATTTTCAATTGAGATTTTAATTTTAATTTTTAAATTGTAACTGAATTAACTACACAATGAATTTTCAATTGAAATTGCACATTACATTTGAAATTTGAAATTGTAATTGTAATCGCTGTACATTAAATTTTCAATTGAACCGACACAACATTTACATAAGCATAATAACTATATCTAGATGTAATATAAAAGACGATCCATTTGTAATTGTAACAAAATACACATGAACGTCAATATGATAAAATATACTTTAAAACAATCCATAGATTTCAAATAATAAAAGTCCATATATGTACATATATAACAAAATTTCCAAAACATGAAAACATATACACCAGCT
>LPNX011004824.1:342-23634 GCA_001517045.1 Pseudotsuga menziesii | reverse complement strand
GATTTCTAATACAGCCAGGAATCTTCCTCCTTATATACTCCGACGCCATTTTCAGAAAATGAGCACTCAATAGAGAAGTAGACACACAGTAGGAGATGACTATGCACTTAACTAAGGTTGCTTCTGCCATTATCATGTGCTTGCTCGATCTCTATATATAGCTACACACAGGCAATCAATCTCGTCTTCTCTTATCCAAAAATTGTCGTAGTTGTCACACTGCACACTTGGCGCAGTTCACCATAACATTATTTTAGCCGTTATTCTCCCAAAAAGCCAGCAACTCCGCTAGTTTTGTCTTGTGTTGATTTAACAATCTGTTCTTACACCGAACAGGAGCGTATTCGCTGCAACTGCTCCATCCACCACCTCCACAAATTTGATCGAGTATTGCCATGCCATGTGCAATCATTGTGCAATCATTATTCAATCCCTATACTTTCCAATTTTTTAACGTCGTCTTTGGTGCTGACTCGTCCCATCCATTTCTTTATTTTCATGTGATGTCTTGGCGCTGACTCAACGTCCCATCCATTTATTTTAGTTGTGTTTAATATGATGTCTAGAAAGCTGACTCAACGTCCCGCCATTACATTCCACTCTGCTCCCATATTTCAAAATGTCTTCCTCCAAATCTCTCCCGCTCGTTGTGGTGGCAAGAATTTCATTGCAAGACTCCACTCTCTGGCATTTGGTGGCAAAAATTTCATTCCTAGACACAATTGTTTGGCATGCACTCTTGTTCGCTTTTGATTTTGCATAGCATGTCAAATCTCTCATGGAATTATTGGGATGACTCTCTTCTCTCCTCTCAACCTTGGTGTATCATCTAATCAACGATTCTTCACAACTTACTAACATATGATTGTATGGAGAGACGTTTTCTACATCCCAGTAGATATAGAAGAAATGCTTTTCTGTCTTTAATATGAAGTTGACATGTGACATTTTAATAACTTGTAGGTGAAATTGAATGCATTCTATATTAAAATTTAGTGAAAACTTATCTAAATAAATAAATATGCACTTAATGTACTTGTGTTGTGGTGCACCTCCTCCTTTGGAGCTGAATGTATATCGTCGAGATGAATCGACGCACTACCTCACCTATTGATGTTTCTAGTGGTAGCTAACCCTTGTGTGATGTCATGCCTTGGTGAACGAGAACACTAATGAGCCACACCTCGTGGTCTCTAGTGGTAGTTGACCCTTGTGTGGCGTCATGCCTTGGTGAACGAAAACACTAATGAACCACACCTCGTGGGGGCACCTCGGATCCTTTCGTGCTCCATTGAGCACAAAGCAATGAACTCCGCTCAGAAAAAAGTCTCTCCACATCACATTCCATTATGACACATTTAATCACTTTTATATTTATTACACTGAGGAGCATGTGCTAAGTATAATGAATTACATGGAACCATTAACATAGAAAAATAATTGCTTTAAATGAACTCCATCATGTTAAGTTATTTTAACACGAGAATCATGCTAAGTATAACATACTAGAATCATTATATATATATATAAATCTAAGTTATCGATCTTATTGATAAGTTTGTTTATTATATTTGTAATTAGCAATTGAAATCTCATAAGGCAAGTAACAATCAGTTAAGGGCAAGTGGCTCTTAATCTAGCATATCTACATAATTTGCAACTGACTTTTTTCATGAAATAAAAAACTCAACATATTAAAATAATATTTTTTTTTGAAATAAAAAATTCAATAATCAAATTAAAAAGAGATAAAATACATAAATTAAAATTATAAAAATGTTAGTTACCAAGATATACATATTATTTTAAGAAAGGTTATAGTTTTACTACATCATAAAATAAACTTATGGGTTTAGGTTTCATAATTTTATTAAAAACCAGCGTAGATCCAAATCCTAGGCTCTATCAGGAGCCGAGAGGGATCAAATCTCCCGTGATGCAAACCTCCTTGAGTGCAATACCTGAGAAGAGGTGCAAGAGCTTGAGGTGTAAATCAAGCTCACCTTATTTGCTGCCATTGCAGAGTACCGTAAGGTCTTCACCGTGTCTCTGTGTCGCATCCCAAAAGAAAATTGTGCAAGAAAGCTAAAAAATATCTATAACATTTCATGTCGCGTCGTCGGTGAATATTCGCATTCTAAAACGAATTTCATGTCGTGTCGTCGGTGAATATTCGCATTCTAAAACGAATTTATGTTGAATTGGTTACAATCAAATCAAGAAACCGCAATACCTCTATCTTTGTAACTTTACAAAAGCGGATACATTATATAATATTATATATATACCACTTTCTCGAAAAGAAGTTTTGACAGTATTGGCAACATTGGAATATGTCTAAGTTATTCTTGCTAGCCCACACGATTATCGGATGGCCACTGGCTTCATGTACAAAATTGATATCCTCTACTGCCCCCACACAATCTGATTGATCGGATCGATGGCTGGCTGCAGTGGAATAGGTTGTCGATTCTGGAGGACAGACATTATTAGTTTGTGTAATGTCACTTAGTTTACCATCTAATGATAACAGTTATGCTACCTTTTCTATAAAGATTCGATATTCGCCCTGCCCATTTCATTCCCATTCTGCACTATCAGATTCTTTTTAAAAATTCTCTACATGATGTCCTCCAAGCCGAAGCTCATGTTCTTGATCGTCCTCTCACTTCAACTCTCTTCAATATTGTCTGAACAGAATGACCATAAGATTAATGGAATATCCATGACCCTTCAGAAGATGAAGATCAAGTCTAGAAAGGATATCAGCGTCGAGGAGCCTCTGTACTATCCCATCGACTTCATAGAGTATTACATAAAAATATCGGTGGGAACTCCTGCACAGGATCTTTTGCTCCTCATGGACACGGGGAGTAGTGTGGTGTGGGCACCCTGCACCGCAAATTATACATGTTATAAGAACTACCCTGGATTCAGCACGGTTTTTCTTCCGAACAAATCATCTTCTGCTATGCGTGTAAAGTGTGCGGATCCGAAGTGCAAAGACCTGTTTGGAAGCAGCCACAACTGCTCGGGGATTTGTCCAGACTATGTCCTTCATTACATCTCGGGAAACACCACAGGGCGTCTTCTCACGGAGACCTTAACTTTTCCATTGGAAGGAGGAGGCATACAAGGAATAAAGAACTTCGGAATCGGATGCTCGCTAGTTTCGTTCGGCTTCGCTGGTATTGCAGAATTTGGCAGAGGAGGTTTGTCTATGCCTTCCCAGCTTAGTCCTCTTCGTGGCGATATATTCGCTTATTGCCTTGACGATCTAAACAATAGCAGCATGATAGCGATCGGAGACATGGTGGTCCGCAAGCACATCCCTTTGTCTTACACTCCCTTTCTAAATAATTCAGGAGCATATTCTGCTGCATACAGCGAGTTCTATTACATTGGACTCGAAGGACTCACTATTGGTGGAAAACAGTTGAGGGTGTCCTCCGATTTTTGGACATTTGACGGCGAAGGCAATGGCGGAACCATAATAGATTCGGGCACTTCTTACAGCTCCTTTCCCGAAACAATCTATAAGCAGATTGTAGCTGAGTTTGCTTCTTAGATTGAATACAGAAGAGTTTATGCAGAAGGCTACGAATTATGTTACAATGTTTCTGGTGTGAACGTTACGAATATTGAGTTGCCTCAATTTGTATTAGAATTGAAGGGTGGCTCATACATGATACTGCCTGGTGAGAATAGTTTCATTGCGGCTAGCACTGATAATTTCCTTGCAGGAACTTCTGACACAATCTGCTTGGCAATAATGAATGTTGGAACCAGTAACATCAAAATTGAAATCCATAATGGAAAATGACAGTTCACAAATATCTTCACGGAGTTGAAAGCAAAACTCTAAACTGGAGAATGGCCGTTAAAGACAAAAACCCTAAACTCGATATAATGCAAGTTTCATAAGTTAATCGAGTTAAAAGCAAAACCCTAAACTAGAGAAGGGAAATACATAAACCTCTTCCCGTAAAGCATAAATATTTGTATAACAGCCATGAATGGGATATCGGACCCGACTCTCTGCCTCAAACAATATGGTGGAGGCAGCAACATGTCGTTGGTCCTCCGGGACCTCCAACAACAACTTTGCGAAGTGCCTGGTTCCGAAAACACTATGTATGGCACGAAATTGGTCACTGCCCGTTTCCTTGCTGCTAAAATAAGGCGCGAATATACAGCTTTGAGCACACTTTCTCCTCAAAAATTGGCACGCTCCACATGCCATATTTATAGGCTTCTCCTCCTGAGATTTTAAAGAACGCCTTCACAACAGGCTCAAACATTTGGCTGTCTTTCTATTTTTGGGAACGGTCTCCTGCTGAGATTTTAGAGAACGCCTCCAAAACAGGATCAAAAATTTGGTTGTCTTTCTATATTTGGCTCCGACTTCTCTGCAGTCACTAGTTCATGACTTCTCTGCAGCAAGAAGAAGCGCCCCCATGATTTTCAGAAGATCGGAGCTTTGCTGAGACGCGATTAGGTAACTCATCTGCGAGACAAAAAGAAAAAGATGTAGGTAAGGTAAGGCGTAAGTGCATTGAAAGCTAGGTTACGCATATTGAAAGCTAGGCTAAACTTATTGAAAGCTAGTTCTGTCTGTAGCTATTTATATAGTTGTTGTTTTTTTTCTTCTAATTTTCTATTTTTTATAGCCGACATAACATTGTAACTTTACTTTTAATTTTTTAATAGCCGACATAACATTATGTAACGTTACCTAATGTTACAACATTATGTAACGTTACAACGTTACGTAACGTTACAAGATCTACCCCATACTGGGCTATAGAGAGCCTCTCGGCTCAATTAAATTGAAATCTAAATAATTAAATAAAATTTATCTAATTAAATTAAAATATTCTTTATTAAATGTGTATTTTTTTTTCAATCTTCCTAACATTCTCAAAGGATTGAAAAACATCCGCCCACAACATAAATGCTACAAAAACATATTTAACCTAATGTAATTAGTTTTGTCACATATGTTTTCACTCAGTGTTTTCTATAGGTTTTCACATGGTTATAGGTAATTGATAGGTTCATAGGTATACACAAATTTAGGTTTCAATGTTTTTTTTTATACAATTTCATTAAATTTATTGATGTTGCTAGTTTTATTTCTAAATGTGTAATCCCACAACATTTTTTCTTGCCAATACACATTTAGAAATAAAATCACTATTGTTTTAAAAAAGAAAAAACAAAGGGAGGTTCTTGGTCCACATGCTTGGTGGACTTGAAGACATGGTTGTGTGAAGTGGTTTGGGGAAGAGGTGCATTAGTTAACTCCTTGGTCGAGCTTTGTATCCTCGGTAGAGCTCCTTTTACAGTAGTTGTCACTTTTGCAAATGAGCCTTGTTTGAGTGTGGTTTGTCTTGCAAGCTCGATTTTTATTTATTATTTGTTTTGTTTCAACAACTAGATGGAAGGTTTATCCTAGACCTCCATCGAGATCTAAGTTAAACCCTCGATCGAGGTACTTTTAAGACATCGATTGAGGTATTTTTAAGCCCTTGATCTAGGTATGGATTAAAAAATACCTCGATTGAGGACTTGTTGCAGGTATTTTGGCATCCTGCTTGTCAAAAAAAGGGTGAACCACATTCATGGAATCACCTTACTAATAATAATTAATAAATTATACATGGATTGCTTTGAGGATTTGCATGCTTCTTGTCATGTGCTCATTGTAGTCGATGCCTTATTACCATATTGTTGTAGTTGATGCTTCCATGCTCATTGAGTTGATGCTAGACAACCTTTTATGCTACCGCTACCCTTAGCACCCTCCACTTACATGATCGCTTCTTTTGCTAACATGCATGCTCCCTCCACATGCAAACTTGGATCTAAGTTAAAAACCAGGCATTGGAGTTGGGTGTAAGACCTAAAGAAGCATAGGTATGCAAATTTAGGTTTAATTATTGTTTTAATCAATATTTGAGCAGTTGGCCTTGAAATTTGATTTGTTGAAATATTCTCTTGTGCTTGTTTGCTAGTTCTTTCCAAGTAAGAACATGCTCTAGTTGGAATAGCTCAAAAATTCCTGTGCAGGGTATTTTAGGTAGGCATCAATTTATAGCCAAGAGATTTTGTAGATTTTATTTCACAAAGTTCATAATATTTAATATGACACTAAATATGAACATTCCAATTCATCATAACTATACAACCCAACAACACTACTATCTAGGTGCAAGTGCAACAATAAGCTGAGAATGAGCTAAAAAAAGCAATATGGAAACTAGAGGGCCACCGGGCACTTCATTGAAAGCAGAGCTAGTAAGCATGCTGACAATAAGTGCATCCAACCACCTATACTTCTTCAGGTACCCAAAGCTTTAATTTGTCAAACAATGGAGACTTGCTTGCAGGTAGGCCATTCAAGGTATTGAACCTTTAGGCCATACCAAGTACCTATAAGTATCTCTATTACTAAGTATAACTAGACAACTAAGTTCTACCAATGCACCTGGTAGGACAAGTAACATGAACAACTGCCTACATTGTCAACATATGCCTAATTTAGAATTACCTAGAAAATCGCATAATAGTTACATGAAAATTTTCAATATATAACATAACATGTCATGAATATCTTTAAGATACAAGATGGTTACAAGGGAACAACTTAATTAGGAAACTCACTTGTCATCATGAATTAGCACCCCTCATGAAACATAACATGTCATGAATATCTTTAAGATACAAGATGGTTACAAGGGAACAACTTAATTAGGAAACTCACTTCTCATCATGAATTATAACCCCTCATTCTTGTGTATTTTCACTCCCAATAAAAGGCTACAATTTCAAAGTCCTACTTGTGCACTCAATCAATTCTAAAGGAACCATGCCCATACACATTTCTACATATCACAACATTCTTAAAGCAACCAATAATTTCAGGAGGGAAAAAATATTTTTCATGAGTTAAATGTGAACTTGTAAGGGAAACCCCAAAAACCAAGTATATAATATTACTAGACATTACAAACAAGAATCTTGAACTTGTAAAATACATATTGGCAATATGAATTCTATCAAATTCAAACAATATTTCAACTATCAATAATGCCTTTGCCAATGACAAATACTATTAATAAATGTTGTATTTTTGAAGCAGTGAACTGTTTTTGTGCACATGACATGTTATGATAAACAAAATCATGTAGTTTAGATGTAGACAAATATAAGATTGAAGCCCTGGCATGTCCCTAATGAATGCATTTCTCAATTGTCAATCCAAATGCAAGGGCCCTTTAATTATCACACTAATGGATTTGTTGTTGGTCTAACAATGTAGACATTGGAACAAAGTCATGAGTGCTATTGCACCATCAAATGCAAACAAAACGAAGCATCCCGTCAAGACAAATACTAAGGAACACTAATTTCAGTGATATTTATCCATTGGTATGATTTGATCCATGGTATCCTAGGATGTTCCACACATCGCTAAGGAGGATCAAAAGACAAACCTACATGCTGAATTGTGAAACCATCCTAATGAAGCCTCCTTTGTCAGGTTATGAACTCAATGCATTATTTAATGCATGAGTTTGGTTGCAATGTAACAATCCTAATGACACTTTCTTTTCCAGTTATGAAATCGATGTATTATTTCATCCATGAGTTTGGACGCCAATGTAACAAGGCCTTCCTAATTACACCTGCTTTGCCAGGTTATGAAATTGACATATTATTTAATGCATGAGTTGATCTATGATTAAGTATTATGCCCCTATCATATTCAAATATATTCAATATTAAAGGTATATTTAAAGAAGCTTATCCCTTTGATTTATTACACAAGACATTTAAGACTAGGATATAACACTTTCAATTTAAAGGGATTTTCAAATCAAATAAAAGGGGATATGGAATAAATTTGATTTTGAAGGGATTTAAATTGAATGTGCTAGGATTATTTAATAATCCTCCCTTGTCCACTTTAGTCATTTTAGTAGTTTCCTAGTTTAGGACAATGTTATCACTATGTTGATGCCATGGATATTTTATATGGGGCCCACTAGCCACTTGATGTTCCCTCATCCATGAGTTTAGGAGATCTAGAGACCAATTCCTATATTTTAGGAGCCCACTCTAAGTTATGGGAGTCACACCTTCAGTTCACCCTCACCAGAGTGGAGTTAGGCTCCGATAGCCACCTTCAATTCACTTTCAGTTAGCTAATGTGCCTCTTTTGCATGATTTGAGCATAAAGGCACACATGCTTACCTACTAAGGTCAATTAATTGATTGTAGACTGATTCAGTTGTCCAGAGTTGCATGAGTGTCTTTCAATGGTGATTTTTTCCTATGCTAGTCATGTCTCAGTAAGGGATTCAAATCCTCGGGTAATTTAAATTCCATCCATTATATCATATTGTGTTATTACACATATTAATGAATTATTCTTACCAGTTATTGCTGCCAATTTGATTTTTCTTCCATGTTTAATTTCACAATGCATTTTTACCAATTTTAACACTGCAATTCATCATTCTTCCTAATTATTTCATTGTAAGGTATTATTTAGCTTGATGATCTTCTGTAATTGATAATTTTACATGGTATCAGATAAAGCTGGTTTATCTTCGATTTGAGAGTTTTATGCAGGTTTTGAGAAGAATTCAGTAAAAATTATGTTGCTGCTACAACTGCAAAATGGAGAATTCAATGCCCTTGACACAAAAAATACACACACCTTTCAATTATCTTGATTGGAGGGTAGATATGCAGATACCCTTGCACAACAAGAGTCTATACAAAGTCACAATGGACAAGGAGGTCGAATCCCATGTAACTCTAGAGAAATCAAAGTACATGAACAAGTTCGATGAAGCTTTTGGATTCAATGTGTATTCACATCTCCAGAGAATTTCTCTTCCATCTTGATGGATTGAAAAACCCAAGGGAGGTATGGTTGAAGCTCGAATATTTTTTTGGCAAGCAAGATGAGTTGAGAGGCCACATTTTGGATAATGGATTAATTTCCCTTCAACCCAAGAGTTTCAAAACCATACAACAGTTCTTCACTAAATTCAAGTATTTGGTAATGCAATGCAAAATATGTGGAATTGACAAGAAGGATGAGAAGTTGGTGCTATCCATTCTAAGTAAGCTTGGCCCTCAATTTTTCAGTTTTTGTTTCCACATTCCACTATGGAAGACCGACAACCCCAAACTAGGGAACAAGATCAACTGATCCAAATGGGAGCCCTAAAAGCCTCCAAGAATCATGATCTTTTGGCTAGGGAGTCAAAGAATGCGTAAGCCAAAGGGAAGCTAAAAGGGAAGGATAAGAAAAATCTTGAATTTGAACCAAAGGAGAAGCTTAATCCATCAGATGGAGCCTCAAGTTCTAAGAAGGATAAGAAGAAGAGGTTTGAAAAGACCAAGTGTACCTATTGCAAGAATGGAAACCCTCCAAAGAGTTTATGTATGAATAAAACTATAGATCAAATGACCAAAATTCTTGAGCCAAAACCATATTACCCTCCCAGAAGGTGCAAGGAAGACTACTTTTGGAATCAAGACTGATGATCATGAAAGATGCCATGCACCGAAGGCTGGAATTTCAAAATCTCAATATTTCCTCATAGATTATGGAGCTTCCAACCACATGGTTTCCTCCAAAGAGTCATTTTAATAATTACATCTCATTGATGGTTCAAGTATTCACATGGGAGATGATACTCATATCTAATCTATAGGGAAGGGCACAATACAACTCGAACACAGAGTGTTCAAAAATGTTATGTATGTACCTTCTTTAGCGACAAACTTGTTATTTGTTTTCCAGATGACACACATTGGTTTTCCAAAAAGAGTTGTCTTTGGACTTGACGCAGTTGAGATCTCGAATATCTCTACTGGGAAGATGATAGCTAAACGTTTTGCAAACCATGCCTCCAAGGCATATGAGTTCTCACACTTTTTTCCATACTCAGATCCATTGCAATATTTGCATCCAGTTGAAGAGGAAGGTGAATCTACTCTACCTAAACCATTTGCACATGATAATGTTTCTTATGATGATTCAAATTCAGAATTCAAAGATGAGGACCAAGTTGAATTAGGTATTGATATTAAGAATAAAGTTCAAGCATATCCACATCTAGATCCAGTTCCTACTCCCAATCCTAGGCTTAAATGGGACAAAAAACTCATTGAAGTTGCTAGGAACATTGATGGGGATCCATCTGACCAGAGGAGAACCATATCTCAGTACCAAGATGAGAACCTTGCACTATGTCATACATATCCACTTCTCCTAGAGAGGTGCTACATGATGATGTGGTATGATACACGATCCTACAAAGAGGCTTTCCATGATCCAAGGTGGTAGGCTGCAATGGATGAGGAATATGATTCACTACAGAACAACAAGACATGGTATCTTGTCTCCTTACCTCTAGGGAGAAAGCTTGTCTAGTGCAAATGGATCTACAAAACAAAATTGCTTCTAATGGATCTACAACTGAGTACAAGGCTTGGTTAGTTGTAAAGGGTTACTCCCAAGTTCATGGATTGGAATAAAATGAGACATTTTACCATGTTGCAAGAATGGATTCCATAAGGCTAGTTTTGGCCATTACAACTTCAAAACAATGGGAGGCACATCACATGGATGTGAAGAGTGCCTTCCTACATGGTGACTTGGAATAAGATATCTACATGAAACAACATGAGGGGTACACTAAAGTTATTCCTTCGTATGTAGGCTAAAGAAATCATTGTATATGATAAAGCAAGCCCCAAGAGCATGGTATGCCAACATGGACACTTTCTTATTGTCACAGAGGTTTGAAAGGTGCAAGCCTGACTACAATGTCTACATGCAGTAGAAGGGAGGTTTCTTATTGTTGATTGTATTGCATGTGGATGAATTTTTCATTGCCGGTGTTTCATCTACTAGATTGAGGAACATCAAGTCAACTTTGAGAAAATATTTCTCCATGACATATCTAGGGCTACTGAGAAAATTCATTGGCCTTGAAGTAACTAAAAAAGCTTCAGGTATCATGATTTCACAGTCCATATACATCGGTGTTTTTCTCAAAATATTCCACATGTCTAATTGCAAAGAAACAACTTTTCCTTTCCTATATGACATCATATTGGAAGAAGTTTGTTCCACTGCATTGGTTGATAGCACTCTATATAGACAACTTATTGGTAGCTTATTGTACTTGACACATTTGAGGCTAGACCTATCATATGCTGTTAGAGTTGTTTTTAGGTTCATGCAGGAGCCACATGATCTACATTGGAAGGCAGTAAAGTGCATCTTGCACTATGTGCAGGGTGCTAGAGAGTTTGGGATTCACTATTCTATTGGTGCTGAACTAGATCTAGTTGATTTTACTGACTCATGTTGGGTTGGAGACAATACTGACATAAAATATACTTTGTTTTTTTTCATGTTGGGATCAGGACCAATTTGTTGGTTAATAAAGAAGGAAGTAACTCTTGCACTCTCTTTAGTTGAGGAAGAGTACAGGGGGGTTGTGAATGCCGCCACTAAGGTATTTTGATCACATGGGAGTATGAAAGAGTTTGGAATTCACACTTCTCCTTCAATAGACATTTACTATGATAATCGAAGTGCAATTAATATTTCCAGTGATCAAGTGTCAAAGCAACATACCAAAGACATAGAAGTCCACATGCACTATATCATGGAACTAGTGCACAACATGACCATCACATTGCATTACGTCCCTATAGAGGATCAAGTTGCATACATTTTTACAAGGTATTTCACTTAGAAGAGATTTTTCTATCTCAGGTATTTGCTTTGCGTGAAGGATTGATTAAGTTCTCTATTGTTCATTTTTGAGGGGGGGTTTTCCCTGTTTCCTTATTTTCATGAGTAATTATTTTTTTCATTATTATTGTATGGGTGACCTTTGGTCTCAGTTTCCAGGGCTTAGGTTGTTCAAGTTTGGATCAACGGGGGGTGTTATGATTATTTAATAATCCTCCCTTGTTCACCTTAGTCATTTTAGTAGTTTCCTAGTTTAGGATGATGCTATCACTGTATTAGTTCCATAGAGATGTTATATGGGGCACACTAGCTACTTGTGTTAAAATATTATAAACCCACTACATACTTAGGATAAAATAATTAATCATTTTTGCTTAATTTTCTTATGTATTATCCTAGATAGTTGGCATCCACTTGCACCACTTGGTCAATACTTTCCATATATACCCCAGGAGTGCCTTTATACTGATTCTAGTTAGATTCTACCAACTTTATTGACTTCCCAGATTAGTAACTACACTTTCCTTCTCTTTCTGCATTCAGAAAAAGTTTCCTGCTTTTCAGTGGATAAGGTAAAGCTAGTTAACAAGGCAACAACTATCTTTTGAGGCCAACCCATTCTCCATGATTTTCTCTCCAGATTCCATGATTAGCAATATTTTCCTTCATTCATCATCACTCACTCATGCTTTATCCAATTCATGAGCTGCTTGACTGATTTGGAAATTTCTTTAGTCATCTATGGGGGTTTATCATACTTGGTAAGTCTGCTTTATGAGCTAGCATGAGTTGTCTCCTTAACAACTCCATTTTACCTCTCAAGGATTTATTATTTATGTACACTATGCTGATCAATAATACATGGAAATATATATGGATCATTCTCCACTTCTCTTGTATTCAGTCTCATTATTCCTTTGTCTATTTTTCTTGTGCTTGTGAGAAATATCTTGTAGCTAGATCTACATCCTATATTTACACATAATATCAAAGCTTCAATTTCTACATGATATTAGATATTTCAAGTTGTAAATTTCTACATGGTATCAAATCTCTCAATTTTTCAAGTTATACATAGTTAAGGAGATATTAGTACTCTACATCAGAATCCAACATCCTATCCCTCTTTGAAGAAGAGCTTGAATTGAGCTTACACGTATTTCTCTTAGTTTATATTTGTGCAGGTTGCAAAGAGCATATCCTGGAGCACAATAAAAAATAAGCATGGATTGATCTTCAGATATGATCTTGAATCCTTTCAACTATCATGAATGGAAGGCCACTATTGGAATTCTCTTGCGTAGTAAGGGACTCTATAGAGTTTCTTTGGCTTTAGAGAATGAACCCAATGCTATTGTTGAGAAAGATAAGTGGCATAATAGGTTGGATGAAGCCTATGGATTGTTTTGTCTCTCAATTTCTCTCGTTCTTCTTTTCATATTGAAGGTTTGACCACTACAAACCAAGTATGGACCAAACATGAATCTCTCTTTGGTGTACAAGATGGGATAAGAAGGCATCAATTAGAGAATGAGTTATTCTCATTGAGTCAAATCAGTTTTGATTTCATTGAAGGGTTATTCACCAAATTCAAGTCACTAGTTACATTACTCAAACAATGTGGGAATGATAAGAAGGAAGATAAGTTGATTCTTTCCATCCTTTCAAAATTGGGTCTTGAATACCGAGTTTTTGTGTTAACTTTTCATGTTACTAGGCTTGCTATTTTGAATTGGAAAATTCCTTCTTTGAGTACATTCTTTGATTCAATGACAAATGATCAAGATAAATTGATCTAGATGAGCGATATTAAAATATCCAAGGGAAAGTATCATGCTCTTATAGTTCAAGTAAGTAAGAATGCAAAGTCAAAATAAAATAAAAAAGTAAAAGAGAAGAAGCCAAAGTCAGATAATGAAGATGAAGGATCGAATCCTATTGATGAAGGTTTGAATTGAATGAAGAAAGTAAAGAAGAAAGAAAGGAAATCCAAGTTTTCTTATTACAACAGGGGGTTTAATTTTGAGAATAAATGTTTCAAGAAGAATATGGACACCATGTCTCAGTTTCTTGAGAAACATAACATTGATGTACCATATGAATTAGAGAAGCATGTTGAATCTTTAGAACATTGTCACAATGCGTAGTCCCAAGGTAGTAAAAACTATGCCTTGAGTGCTAGAGTTAAATCCTTTTATCAAATATCTGATATAGATTAATTTTTTGATATATCAGAATCATAAATCTTAGTGTCTTTCTTGGATAAATCACCTATCAGCCCACTAGATCCATCTCCCAATACTTGTGTTTTTTCACTAGATCCCGACTTGTCTTTATCCAAATCCTTCTCACTCCATTCAAATGATTATGAATATGATTTAGAAGTAATTTTTCAGGATTATATTCAGGTTATGACACCATCCATGCCATTTACCCATCCTATGAATACTGATAAGACTATACAAACCCCAAGTTCACTAGTTGATCCCTCATTGGTTTCCTATGCAGTGTTACTTATTTCTACTGGTTCCAAGTATTGTATATTTTTCAATGGTTGGTTATCCATGAAATTAGTCATATTTGGACTCATTTTACACATGTTTGGATATGTTCTAAACATATATGGTTCAGATCTCAAGTCCATTTATCATTCATATTTTCTTATCCATCAGTTTTACCCAGTTGCTCATCCTTTTCCTACTATGGACCTATACTCTCATGTAGACACTATACCTATGGTTTTATATGATTCATATGATAATAATTCTGATATTCTAGAGTCTTTTCAGCCTCATTTCAGAATTGGGACGGTGCTACAACATTTTGAAAAGAAGATACAGTATGGTTAATTTCACCATTTTGTAGCTATACAAGGAACTAATTGTATTGATTTTTTTACTCTTTGGGAAGGAGTATCCACATATCTCTTTTCCATTTCAGATTATGTTTGCAGATCAAAGTATGTTGGAATAAATAATAATTGAGATAATTCTCCTCCATCATCATATGATGAGCTACAAGGAGCCTCTCCTCTTCTTTTTTGCAGATACAATACTCTAGCGCATGATCATGGAGTTCACAACTTCTTCATCAAGTTCTTCCACTAGAATTAGTTCAGTCAGCTCGTTCAAGTGAAGAAAAATACATAATGAAGAAATATTGTTGATTTTGTTCCTTGTCCTTTCTTGAGGGAGGATTTTCCCCATGTGGTTTTTCCTCTTTCCTCACTTTTTTGGACAAAAATAATTGTAAAGGGTGACCACAGCCTTGTTGCTCAACCCTATATACATCTATATTTATTATTATTTCAGATATCCCATCATAAATACATACTTAAAGGGGGGTGTTATAATATTATAAACCCATTAAGAAGGATGTCTGATTCCCCCCCATAATCTTTGATATCATCCACGTTTCCATCAATGTTCAAGAGGCATGACTAATTGCCATCAATTGTCATTCCCATATATAAAATATTTGTCAGATATCTATTGAAATTTCATGGAACTTCTAACACACCCATCAAAAATTTCATCCACCGACCCCACACAATGAGCAGTGAATGGGGACAACATTGAAATTTCTTCAAAATTTGAATGTATGTATTGAAATTTTACATGGTTAGACTAGGTGCATGCCTTGAAGGTATGGGAGGATTTTAAAACTCAAGGACATCATTCTCATCATCATGTCTGTAATTTACATATTCATCACAATCATATTCATTATTACCTAATTTTTCCATCCATGGAAACAAAGATCACATTCGACATACCCATCTTTGCAGTGAAACACTAAGATGCTAATTTCCATTTCTATGCCTTTTTCTTATGGAATTCTTTGAGACGGTTAAACCATGATTCTATTAAGTCAAAAAATACCAAAAGATTTTTATAGGTTCAAACATGCAAGTGGTTTAATGGTAATTTCTTAGGGATTATATCGGGTCAAGGGATAAATGACATCGATCGACCCTGCACAGTGAGTAGTGAATGGGGCCAACGTTGATATTTATTCAAAATGTGTCTGTATGCATCGAAATTTAACATGGCCAGAATATATACATGCCTTGATGGTATGGGGTTAGGTTTTCAATAATTAAGGATGTCTGACTTCCCCACGTAATCTATGATATTTTCCATGTTTCCATTAATGTTCGACATGCATGTCTCATTGTCATCATTCATCATTCCCGTCTATAGAATATTTGCCATAACTCTATTGAAATGTTATGGAACTTATAACACACCCATAAAAAATGTCATCCATCAACCCCACACAGTGAGTAGTTAATGAGGCAACGTTGAAATTTCTTCAAAATGTGAATGCATGCGTTGAAATTTTACATGGTTAGACTAGGTGCATGCCTTGATGGTATGGGAGGGTTTTAATATTCAAGGAAATAATTATCATCATCATGGAGGTAATTTTCATCATCATCATCATCATATTTATCATGACCCAATTTTTCCATCCATGTCAACAAGGATCAAATCCAACATACCCATCCAGTGTAGTGAAACAACTAATGAAGATGTCATTTTCCATGTCTTTGCCTTTTTATTGTGGAATTCTTCGAGATGATTAAACCATGATTATATTAACTTAATAAATCTCAAAATAATTTTATACGGTACAACATGCAAGTGGTTTAATGGTTGATTGTTTAGGGATTATATCGGGTTAAGGGATAACGATATTGATTGAGCCTACATAGTGAGCAATGAATGGGATCAACATTGAAATTTATTCAAACTATACGTATATGCAAATCTGACATGGTTAGACTAGAAACATGCCTTGATGGTGTGGGAGGGTTTCAATACTCAAGGATGTCTAATGTGCCCACATAATATTTGAGATCATCCACATTTCCATCAACATTCAAAATGCACATCACATTGTCATCATTCGTCATTGCCATCTATAGAATATTTGTTAGAACTCTATTTAAATGTCATGGAACTTCTAACATGCCCATCAAATATGTCATCTATTGACCCCACATAGTGCGTAGTGAATGGGGCCAACGTTGAAATTTCTTCAAAATGTGAAAATATGCATTGAAATTTTACAAGGTTAGATCATGTGCATGGCTTGAGGGAATGGGAGGGTTTTATGACTCAAGGACATCATTCTTATAATCATGGATGCAATTTCCATTGTCATCATAATAATATTCATAATGAGCCAATTTTTACATCTGTGGAAACAAAGATCAAACTCGACATACCCATTGTTTTAGTAAAACAACTAATGAATATGCCGATTTCCATGTATTTTCGTTTTTCTTATGGCATTCTTTGAGATGATTAAACCATGGTTCAATTAAGTTAATTTAAATCCAAAAATAATTTTATATGGTCCAACATGCAAGTTTTTTAACGGTTATTTGCTTAGTTATTATATTGATTCAAGGGATAAACGACATTGATTGACCCTGCATAGTGAGAAGTGAATGGGGCTAACGTTGAAATTTCCTCAAACTGTGCTTGTATGTGTTGAAATTTGACATGGTCAAACTAGCCACATGACTTGATGGTATGGTATGGTTTTAAGACTCAAGGATGTCTCATGTCCCCACATAATCTTTGATATCATTCATGTTTCCATCAGTGTTGAACATGTATGTCTAATTGTCATCATTCGTCATTTCAGCCTATAGAGTCTTTATCAGAACTCTATTGTACTGTCATGGAACTTATAACACACCCATAAATAATTTCATCCATTGATCCCACACAGTGAGAAGTGAATGGGGCCAACATTGAAATTTATTCAAAATGTGAATGTATGCATTGAAATTTTGCATGGTTAGATTATGCACATGCATTGACAGTATGAAAGGGTTTTAAGAACCGAGGAAATAATTCTCATGATCATGGATTTAATTTAATATTCATCATAATCATATTCATAATGACCCAATTTTTCCAGTCATGGAAACAAAGATCAAACCTAACATACCCATCTTTGCAGCGAAACAACCAATGAAGATGCCAATTTCTATGTCTTTTTTTTTTCTTGTGGCATTCTTTGATATGATTAAACCATTATTATATTAATTTGATACATCCAAAATAAATTTTATAAGGTCCAACATACAATTTTTTTAATGGTTATTTGCTTAGGTATTATATCGTGTCAAGGGCTAAATGACATCGACCGAACTTGCACAGTGAGGAGTGAATGGCGCCAATGTCGAAATTTATTCAAAATGTGTCTGTATGCATCAAAATTTGACACAATCAAACTATACACATGGCTTGATTGTATGGGAGGGTTTCAAGACTCATGGATGTCTAATGTCCACATAATATTTGATATCGCCCATGTTTCCATCAACGTTCAACATGCATGTCTCATTGTCATCATTCCTCATTCCCGTCTATAGAATATTTGTTGGAACTCTATTAAAATGTCATGAAAATTATAACATGACCATCAACAATGTCATCCATTTAGCGCATACAGTGAGTAGTAAATGGGGTCAATGTTGAAATTTCTTCAAAATGTGAATGTATGCGTTGCAATTTTACATGGATAGACTAGGCAAATGACTTGACGGTTTGGAGGTTTTTAAGACTCAAGGAAATAATTCTAATAATCATGGATATAATTTACATCATAATCATAATCATATTCATCATGACCTAATTTTTCATCCATTGCAATAAATATCAAACCCAACAAACCCATCTTTACAGCGAAACAAATAATGAAGATGTCAAGTCTTTTCCTTTTCTTGTGGCATTCTTTGAGACGATTAAACCATGGTTCTGTTAATTTAATACACCCCAAATTTTTTTATAAGGGCCAATGTTCAAGTGGGTTAATGGTTAATTTATGAGGGATTATATTGTGTCAAGGTCTAAACAACATCGATCGACCCTGCATAATGAGCAGTGGATGGGGCCATTATTGAAATTTATTCAAACTATCACTGTATGCATCAAAATTTGACATGGTCAAACTAGAAACATGACTTGATGGTATGGGAGGGTTTCAATACTAAAGGATGCATGGTGTACCCACATAATATTTGAGATCGTCAACATTTCCATCGGCGTTCAACATGCACATCTAATTGTCATCATTCAGCATTCCCGTCTATATGATATTTGTTGGAACTGTATTGAAATGTCATGAAACTTCTAATACACCCATAAAAATTGTATTCCATCAACCCACACAAAAATCGGTGAATGGGGGAAACGCTGAAATTTCTTCAAAATGTGAATGTATGCATTAAAAGTTTACATGGTTAGACTAGGCGCATGCATTGAAGGCATGGGATATTTTTAAGACTCAAGGAAATAATTATAATAATAATGGATGTAATTCCATATTCATCATAATAATATTCATCATGACCCAATTTTTCCATCCATGGAAATAAAGATCAAACCCGACATAGCCATCTTTGCAGTGAAACAACTAATGAAGATGCCAATTTCCATGTATATTCCTTTTTCTTGTGGAGTTCATCAAGATGATTAAACCATGATTATATTAATTTAATACACCCCAAAGTTTTTTACAGGGTCCAACATGCAAGTGGTTTAATGGTTAATTTCTTATGGATTATATCAAGTCAAGGGTTAAACGATATTAATCGAACCTGCATAGTGAACAGTGAATGGGGCCAACATTGAAATTTATTTAAATTGTGCATGTATGTGTTTAAATTTGACATGGTTAGACTAGAAACATTCCTTGATGGTATGGGAGGGTTTCAATTCTTAAGGATGTATGATGTCCCCACATAACCTTTGAGGTCATCCACGTTTCCATCAACGTTCAACATGCATGTCTCATTGTCATCATTCGTCATTCCCATCTATAGAATCTTTGTCAGAACTCTATTGAAAGGTCATGGAACTTATAATACACCCATAAAAATTCATTGATTGACCCCACACAGTGAGCAATTAATGGGACCAATGTTCAAATTTCTTCAAAATGTGAATGTGTGCGTTGAAATTTTACATGGTTAGATGAGGCACATGCCTTGATGGTATGGGAGGGTTTAAGACTCAAGGACATAATTATCATAATCATGGAGGTAATTTTCATCATCATAATAATCATATTGAATATGACCCAATTTTTCCATCCATGGCAACAAATACCAAACCCGACATACCCATCTTTGTAGTGAAACAACTAATGAAGATGCCAATTTCCATGTCTTTTCCTTTATCTTGTGGAATTATTCGAGATGATTAAACCATGATTTTATTAACTTAATATATTCCAAAATAATTTTATAGGGACCAACATGCAAGTGGTTTAGTGGTTAATTTATTAGGGATTATATTAGGTCAAGCTCTAAATGATATCGACCAACCCTACACACTGAGCAGTTAATGGGGCTAGTGTTGAAATTTATTCAAACTGTATCTGTATGCAAATTTGACATGGTTATAATAGACACATTCCTTGATGGTATGGGATGGTTTCAAGACTTAAGTATGTCTAATGTCCCCACAGAATCATTGAGATCGTCCACGTTTCCATCAACATTCAACATGCACATCTCATTGTCATAATTTGTCATTATCGTCTATAAAATATTTGCAGGAAATATATTGAAATTTCATGGAACTTATAACACTCCTATCAACAATTTCATCCATCAACACCACACGGTTAGTAGCAAATGTGGCCAACGTTGAAATTCTTCGAAATGTGAATATATGCCTTGGAATTTTACATGGTCAGACTAGGTGCATGCCTTGATGGTATGGGAGGGTTTTAAGAATGAAGGACATCATTCTCATCATCATGGATATAATTTCCATTTTCATAATAGTCATATTCATCATGTACCAATTTTTCCATCCATGGAAACAAAGATCAAATCGACATACCCATCTTTGCAACGAAACTGTTAATGAAGATGCTGATTTCCATGTATTTTCCTTTTTGTTGTGGCATTATTTGAGATGATTAAACCATGATTCTATTAAGCTAAGACATCCCAAAATAATTTTCTAAGTTCCAACATGTAAGTGGTTTAATGGTTAATTTCTGAGGGATTATATCAGGTCAAGTGTGTTTGCCTAATAGTTTAGTTTTACATTGTTTTGCATATATGATATAGGTAATTATATTTTTAACAATTTAATATTTATTGTATTGTTATTCAATAGGCTCTTCATCCTAGTTCAATATCAGTCTAACCAATAAGATGACAACACCTCGAAACCATTATGAACTAAAAAATTACTCCTAACCACGCTAACTCTTATTTTCCAAGTAATCCTAATATTTTATGCCAAAAATACATACCAAAGTTTGAACACTTAAAGTATATTGCAATAGGTATTTTTTATTGACATAAATAATATTGAAGCATTTCCAAGTTTGGACCATAAAAATAATCATTTTTTAAACATGGATTCCAAATAATTCTGAAAATTTAGAAGTCTTTCTCATTAACATTATTGTTTGCAACATTATCATCCAGTGTATCATTTCCAATGTTCATATATTCTTTCAAGTATTTAATATTGTTCTTACTACACCATCCCTCTAAGGTGGTATTTTCACCATCCCCATATTTACTTTCATCATCTTCATCGTCATTGAAACTTGAGTGTAGACCATCTATATTGTTACCAACTGTATTTGGATCATCATTTTCTTTACCATCCATATTGTTGTCTTCTATAAGATCATCTAAGTTTGGAATGTTTACTTCTTTTGCATGAACATAACCATATTCAAGATCATCATGGATGACATTTTCTTCAATGTTATGTAATAAATCTCTCTCATTTTGTTGGCTATCATTCTTTTGTTCAATATCTACCGAGGAATCATCAAATACATGCCTTGGTATTGGATCATAATGTATGACAAATACCCATTTATGGTCCAAATATCTTCATAGAAAAATACCTACACATGAAAAACATACATATATTAGACCTACGTTATAACAAATTTATTCATTAATAAAGACACACACACACACACACACACATTCACAATAAACTATTAATTAATAGATTAATGATCACCACCGCTTCTTGTTTTAGTTAAAGAAATACTTGATGGCAATGAATTGGTAGAACATAAGGCTCCTTGTCCTCTGGTAGGAACCTTGATGAAGATACAGAAAACAATCCACTGTGGGTATCATGTCTTCATGTCCTCTCAAATGCTTCATCCTATCTACACTTAAAAATACAGAATTTAAAATAGCAGTAATCCAACTCAATAATTTCTTGGATTTCCAAACATATTGTAGATTCCCTTCAAAATATTCTTATATTTTGAGCTTGCTCTATTGGATTGCTTGAAATCAACGATGATGCCACAATCAAAGGATCGTCTCTTTACATCTACTCTTTCTACACAATAATGTCGTCCATATGCCCACATTGCGGAATAATTCTTCACCTATGAAATACCATTTATTTCAGTGACAAAAAATTTAATGACAAATATTTAAATACTTAATAGTGTCAAAAATATAATGACACAACATTTTATAAAATTCCAACTGTACCTTTCTTTCAAATCCTTTAGACATGTTGATTTCATTTTTTGTTATGTTTGAATCAATAATTGTGTCTTCTATTTTATTTTGATTTGTTTAGTAATCCATTCTAGTGTGCAATCTTTGTTCCATTCCCCAACCAGACCAATGGGAAGTGGAGTATTCCTTGGGTTTGATCTCTTAAAATATCTCCTTGATTTTAACACTCCTCTCTTTTTATCATACAAATCAAACAATTTCTTCATAAAGTCCATGTGGTACATAAAGAACTTGTCGAGTATAGCACTTCCGTCCACACCTACTACATGTCGATATATTTATTTCAAACTACAAATGCCATGTTATTCATTTGAAAAAAAAATACATGGTAAATTAATTATTGCATTAAATACAACCACAATGATAATGAATTTACTTACTAATTTCAACTTGAACACCATTAGATTGTGGGTTTCTCCATCAATAGTATCCGATGCTCATTCTTCATCCTAGAAGCATGGTCCATCTTCAAAATACTTACCAAGGAATTCACATAGGAAGAAAAATGATTCATTAAATACATACCCTTTAACCATGCAACCATTTGCACATCCTTTTGTTAGACATATCTTTTTAGAGTTTTCATATACCTCTCTGTTCGGGTGTGTTCTACTATCTTAAATACACCTAATATTTAATTATCGATCGGGGTTGGTAGGCTTAGAGTTGATACAAAATATATGCGAAGGTAAAAAAAGGATCCTAGGGTGTTGTGGAGATATTTTAATAAACAAAATATCAAAATATATTTCAAAATGAAAAAGCGAGTCAAACTCCTAAGACTATCTGAATATTTGGATTGGACTAGAGTATCAAATTTTAAATAGCTACTAAAAGAAAGATATAAACAATAATACTTATAACTTCAGACACTAACTCATTCATAAAAGGAATTATAACAACTGAACTGACAAATAACCAACTAACTACTCCTTAAGCGAAAGGTTGG
>LPNX011004788.1:0-58396 GCA_001517045.1 Pseudotsuga menziesii | reverse complement strand
ATGCACATGGAATTTGATCGACCAATTTGGAAATCTAAGTATGGGGGCTTCGACCAGTTTTCTCTTCAGTTTGTCGAATGAGATTTGGCATTCCTCTGTCTATTTAAACTCTATATCATCCTTGAGTAGTTCTTCTAAGGGGTAGGTCATATCTGAGTAATGTCGGATAAACTTCCTATAGTACCCGGTATGTCCTAATAACACCCGAACCTGTTTAGGGTTTATTGGAGGCTTCAAGTCCAGGATAATTTTAATTTTGGCAAAGTCAACCTTAATGCCATCTTTACAAACAACATGTCCTAGTAGTATCCCTATGGGGGTCATAAAGATGCATTTCTTTATGTTGAGGGAAAGTTGAATCTGCCGACATCTTTCCAACATGAGTCGGAGCCATGTGCAGTGATCTTTTAAGGTGGAATATATGGTCCAGTCGTCGAAGTAGACTGCCATAGTCTTATAGATGTACTCTTGGAAATTTTTTACAACTATTCTGGAAAAGACTGCAGGTGCATTCTTTAGTCCAAAAGGCATAACCCTATAAGCAAAAGAGCCAAATTCACAAACAAATGTGGTTTTCTTCTGATCTTCCTTTGCTATAGGTACTTGATTGTATCCTGAAAATCCATCTGTGAAGGAGTAGCATTCATGGCCTGCCACTTCATTCAAGATTTCATCAGCATAAGGTGTGGGAAAGGGGTCTGTCAGTGTGACTTTATTAAGTTCCCTAAAGTCGACACAGATTCTCAATCTGGTTGGGTCATGTTTCTTAGGCTGAACGACCATGGGACTTGCCCATTCCGACTGGTCGATGGGGTAGATGATACCTGCAGCTAACATGTTGTCTATCTCCTTTTTAACTATTTCCTTATATTAATGAGCTAGTTTATAAGGCCTTTTCTTTACAGGTCGGACATCAGGTTTAGTGTCGATTTTCATCTCTCCCATTTCTTGAACTAACCCTTTCAAATCTTTATAGTCCCTTGCGAAGAAGTCTTGGAATTCTTTAAGTAAGGTTACTATTTCAGCAGTTTGTTGTTCATTCCAATAATCTCCAATCTTAGCTAATTTTGGTTGGTCGTCATTTGAAATGTCGACCTCTTTGGTTTTTACTTTGGCATCTAACCATTCTGGGGCTTTAGCTTCATTTATCGGTCGACTTCCTTCCTGGAACTGTGAAAATGTAGCAGGGAAGTCGGCTGCAGTCATTCGGTCGAGGTCAGGTTTTTCGGTAGTCGCGACCCTAAGCACAGAGTGGATTGGTTTTGTTGTTTCAGCATGGTTGGATTTCCATCTGAAGCTTTTACCTTCGGTGTGTTCATTCTCCAATTGTAATCGGGTCGACTCGACTTTTGATCCTATGTGGAGACTATTACAGTGTTTGACCTGTCGAGGGTCTTTGTCAGGGAATGTTTCAGTCGGTTGAATGAACTGTTTAATTTGTTGAGCTGGCTCGAATAATTGTTGATCTTCAGGGACAAAGTTGAAGGTTTGGATGAAATTTGCTTTGAGGTCATTCCAGAAAAAGGTTTCACCTTTTGCTTCCTCCATTTTATACCATTTACTAGGTAAGTCGTCTAAGGTTGAGGGAAACAAGTGTGGCCAGGCTCTCTCATCCTTATGTCCTAGGCTTCTCCATTCTTTTTCACAAGTTTGGATGTGGGCTTCTGGGTTCTGGCCTTGAGTAAAGATGGGGATCTGTGCTTGTGGGGTGAGCTTCTTGCCACCAAACCTTTCAACAAAATAAGTTGCAGCACTTGTCCAGGTCTGAAGTTTTGTTTGATGGGTATCCCACCATCTAGCTGCTTGACCGGTGAAGGTTTCTACTAAGCTCTGTAGTCAGCCATGTTCTCCAAAGTCCTTTGACACTTGTTCCACATGCATGACTGGGGATTCCCTCTCCTTATACCTTGTTTGTGTCCTGGTTGTTTCGTTGGTCGGTTGTAAGGTAGGGTGTTCTCTTATTTTTCTCTCAAAAATTTTGGGGATAATTGAGACTAGAAAGCACTGTCGGGTGGGTTTTTTCTGTACTTTTTGGATAGTCCAGCACCCTCTTGCTTGTGTTTCATAGTTTTCCATTTCCCAGTCATAGAGTTCAGCATCTGGATTGTAACCAACTGAGTCGGGGTTACCTAAGTAAAGCTCCCCTTGGGCGTTTGGTTCTGTGTAGTCAGTATTGTTTTGGATCTGATAAAGTTGTCGGATATCGACTTCCTCATCAATTGGTTCAACCTAGGGTTGGCCGTGGGAGGGGTTAATAGGTACTATGACCTTTTGACCATTTCCTTTAAGTTTAATACATTCTTTATCTAGAGAGATAGAGGCTTTCATCTTTCTACCCCAAGGTCGACCTACAAGGGCTGGGAAGGAGCTAGATCCTTCCTTTGGGTCAATAATTTCAAAATCAACCTTAGTCGATATGCCTTTAATGGTTGTGTCTACATTTTTCCAAACCCCAATGGGTTCAATAAGGCCCTGATCGGCTAGTTTCAGATAAATGCCTGACTCATGGAGTCGAGGTCGTCCCATCCGTTCCCAGGTATCCCGGGTCATTATATTTACCTGAGACCCAAAATCAAGCACCACTTGACGGACATGGAAACCTTCAATTTCCAGGTCGACAAGAGGGTCGACATCATTTTTGTCTTTTTGATTTAGGCTACATATGTTCTTAGTTTGTTTCTCAGAGTTAGTGTTTTTGATCTGATGCAATAAATTAATGAACTGACTGATGGATTTATCTGTTTGAATGAGGTGGGTTAAATGCTGGGTCGAGCCGTGTCGACTGTGACTAATGTCTTCATGCTGTGAAAGGTTTGTAAATATGTTTGTGGCTTCTTGATATGTGTGTTGTGCTTTGCAAGGGTCAGGGTATGTATTTGTGTGTGTGATCTTACTAATTTGAGGATTGTCAGGCCCGGTTTTAGTGCCTTGTCGAGTGACGATGTGCAAATTCTTAGTAGTTATGACATCATTCTTCTGGACACAAGACAAGACATTAAAATTCTTTTTATTACTAATTTTTTCCAACATTGTAGGGCAATCCTCCAAGGAGTGATCACCTACCCCACAATGTGTACAAAATTTCAGATCAGTCCTGTCCTTGTACGGACAGTCGGCGCATCTGTGCCCTTCTTTGTAACAAATAAAGCATTGAGTAGGTCGACGACTTCGTATTTCTCGACTTCCAACGAATTGACCTGTTCTTCCAAAACCTGGTCGTCGATTGTCATTGCGACGGTCATAGCGTCGGCCCTCGTTTAGTTGCCCATTCTGATTATTGTTATTGTTCTGCTCTGTGTTCTGTGCTACAGCATTAGTCTGGTAGACGGCCTGGTAGTTTTGTCTATTTTTGAGGTTGAGATGGCAGTCGGCCGTGTTGTGATTTGCAGTTTCACATATAGCACACCAGGAGGCTTTTCCATTCTTCATATTGTAAGGACAGTCGGCGGTGGAATGGTCTCCTCGTTCCTGGCAGATGTCACAAAACGCTTTTGTCTGTACAAAACGGACATCTTGTCGACTGAATTGCTGTCGACAGTTATCCTTTGTATGTCCAGCTGTTGAACAGCTAGTACACCAGATGTCTTGGTTCTTAAGTGTGAGCTCTTTCAAGGACTTCTGCATATTCTCCAGCTGTTCTTCCAAGCGGTGGTCGGTCGGGCAGGCAGGTATGTCTTCATCCATCTCGACCTGCAAATATTTTGTCAACGCATCCTCGTACGACTTGAAGGTCTCCAGACTGATGTGTCGGCAAACTTTCTGTGAAAGTCCTGCAAGGAACCATTGAATGAGTAATTGTTCGTCAATGACGTAGTCCAACTGACTCAATATATCCTTCCATCGTTTATCGTAATCGCGGACTGTTTCTCCTGGCTTTTGTTGGGTCGTCTTCAGCTTCTTGGCTGCCAGGTGTTTAGCATCGTGAGTCTTGAAGAAGGAGAGGAATTGCGTCTTTATCTCTGATTTTGTGGCGCTAGGTTTCCTTTCAGTAAATTTCATATACCATGTGAGAGCTCTTTTCCGAAGGGCTCCGGCGAACTGGGCTATCTGTCGGTCTTCTTCTGTTACTTTATTAGCCTCCCATATCGACTCGCAGACAAACCAGTGTCGTCTGGGGTCTTCGTCACCCTCATAAAGGGGAATCTGAGTAGATCCGTGACCCATGTCGGAGTCACTGTCACTACTCTCTGATGATGTCGGAGGTGGAGGGGGGGGAGGGGGTGGGGGAGGTGGCGTTGTAAGGGGGGGGGTTGTTGAGTCGGACGAGTCTGTCGGGGTGACGATGGGGTTTTGGTCGACGGAACTTGTGCTCCCGTCGGGTGTTGACTCTGTCTCGTCGAAGAGAGGATTGTTGATAATTTGTCTTCTTAATGACCCACTGTCACTTTGCGTGCTCAAGTCTGACTCTTGTGTATCTTCTGAATTTGTGTGTGGCAGGGGGGGTGCTCCTTCATGTGTCGGCAGGAGCAAGTGGATACTACGAAAGGAAGGCACTGTTTGAAAGGTCACCCAATTACCTTCGATCGGTCGACGTATGACGAGATGTCAACCCAGGTATGGTTCATTTCCTAGTCGGCTCCAGAGTGTAATGTCACCAGCTCTTAGTCGAAGGTCATCTTCAATAATAGTTTGTATTCTGGTACGCGGATTTACTGTGGAAAGGGTTACTCCTTCATCGGGAACAATTAGTTGGAGAGCTTCTGGCTGCTCTATCCACATTTCATCATCTACAGGGGACGCCGCTTCTTCTTCTTCGCCTTCTCTGCGTCGGTCATGACCCGACTCTGGCGGTACTTCATCATGGTCGGTCTCCCTAGGGTTTTGCTGCAGCTCTGTGGCCCTTTCTCGTCTGGCTTCCCTTTTCTTCTGTCTTTCATCCCTTTCGATTCTCTTAATGTCCGACATACTGTAGTACAGTACTATGCCTTCAGTTCCTCTTCGGTCGATTATGCATTACTGGTGACGACGACTCTGGTCGACTAGGATCCACTATGCTCTAGGTCCGACACACGACCAGCTACCCCCCCATGGCCTACCCGACGCTTTTTAGAAAGCTCGGATAGTGTCTACTTACTCAGGAAGTATTCCCACTCCCTTTCAGTGATGAATTTCTCCCACTGCTTCTGCTTCTCCGTCCAGTTAGTGTTGGAGGGTGGTTCACGTAATAGAGGTCGAGGTTCAACAATGTGCCCTGCTCCTTTCTCTATTAAAAATTTGAACAGTAAAGCGGGCAAGGAACACAAGAAGTGATCAGTAAATTCTGTGAAAAATTTCTGTCGGACGGTTTCCACAGAAGTCCTGTCTTCGACTGCTTGTTCCTCGCAGAAGTCGTCGGCTAGCTTTTCGAACCACTCCGAGAGATTCGTACGTCCTCCTCGGATCAGTTTCTGGAGTAACTGTGCTTCTTTAGTCTTGTCCGGCTTTCTCATTCAAAAGTTGCTTCAGTAGATGGGGCACGGATTCGACAAATTTTTCGTGAGTTTCAGTGCAAAATCTGGCTTTTGCTTCTGCGACTGTCAATCTGTTCCTTCTTGCGTAATTTTGTAGATAGTTAGCAATTTTTCGCTCCCACCAGTCCTTAATCTCCTGCTCTGGTATCATATGTGAGCATATATTCTAGTTATGTACTACCGGCAACGGAACCAATGTTGTAATCCCAGAGATCACATAAGGTTACCAATAATACATACAAAAATATACACAGATGCAAGAGACTAGAACTGATATGATGAACAGATTATATTATTCTCAATAAATCATACAAAGCCAAGAACTCAACTACGTTCTTGAGTGGCTCATTAGCCTAATATACAGGTTACAAACAGTTACAATCATAACTACCTGTCGGTTCACCGAACCGACACGACTATTAGTTAACAGACTAACTACTGTGTTTACTCAGCCGACCGACGTAGTCGGTCTCTCGACTTAGTCGGCTGATCGACTAAGTCGGTCTTCGTTCAAGTCGACATAAGTCGACTTGCTCCTTCTACAATCACCGAGGACAATTGGACCGTCAGAATCAGAATCCGTCAGCTTCAGGTAACTCTACACCCTAAGCCCTTTAATTTGATCCAAGCAAATATTAAAATTAATGATGAATTTGGTATTTATGAGCAGCCCAAAATTACCACAGTACGCATGCGT
This sequence comes from Pseudotsuga menziesii, assembly GCA_001517045.1. Classification (NCBI taxonomy): domain Eukaryota; kingdom Viridiplantae; phylum Streptophyta; class Pinopsida; order Pinales; family Pinaceae; genus Pseudotsuga; species Pseudotsuga menziesii. The sequence goes on along the minus strand of LPNX011004788.1, from coordinate 52,249 downwards.
GGGTTGCTACACAGGAGAGTCGTGAATACGCGCTTCATTCGCGGGTTGTCTAACTAGACAGCCACGAATGATTCATGACCTGTCTAAAAGGACAGTCACGAATGCTGCGCAAAAGGGAAAAGCTTAAAAATATGCAACATTTTTAAATTTTTAATGTGAAATACTGAATCCAAATTGTTTGTATTTGCCAGGTAAACATGGTTTTGGAGTGGAGAGAGAGAGAGCATGAAGCAATGGATCATGCGGCGCTCCAAAGCACGCCCACAATACAAGCATTGAGGATTTGTGGGCTGCTAAAGTTCTTTTGTACCTTGCCCATGCGGGCCAATGTCTGCATATTGGAATTCATGGTCAATTACTGGTACCATGAGTTGGGGATGTTCAATCTTCAGGGTGAGACCTTAGAGCTTACTGTGGAAGATATATATTTCATTACCGGGTTGTCACAACGGGGAGTACCGGTGAACTTGGAGAGCACTGGCAGGGGCGGTGATCCCTTAAGTGCTCAAAACTATGTAGACATGTTCTACATACCAGGTACTCAGAAGAAAGGAAGAAGCGTTCTCATTGCAGACATTCAGGATTTCACTCTCCAGGTATTGGCTAGTACTATTGTGAGACTTGCAGGATCGTCAGGGTTACATATGGCCGCCAGGAATCAAATGAGGGTGGCAGTTGATTGCTTTAGAGGTGCTCTCTATGATTGGTGCTCGGGAATTGCCCCCATCATGAAGAGGCAATTATCCGACTGCAAGAGAGGAAGACGCAAGAACTTTGGCTATGCAAGCATACTAGTAGTTCTTCTTCTTCGAGAGTTCTAGCTATGAGCCCTGCTATAGCACTACAGGTCCGATCACCACGGCAGCCAAGGCTGAGCCAGTGGGGAGACATCTTCCTCCGTCATGGAGGAGGAGACGTAGTACAGAGTGTATATGATGATGACTTTTACACATGGTGGGTACGACATCTGCCAGCATTGGAGCAGTTTCCATACGCCGGATTGGACTTCCGAGGTGACCTCGACCTCATTCTCCCTTCAGGAGAAATATGGGGCGATATGGATAAGTAATTTTTAATTTTTTATCATTATCAAATTTTTATGAATTTTTCAAATGATAGTGATATACATATGTACAAGTCTTAATCCGACTTATGTGTCAAAATGCAGATATTGGACCAGTCCGCCCTGAAGGGCACCCCCGCATGTTCATGCGTCCGGTTGTAGGAGGAGACCCAGGATTGGTCAGGGTACTCGAGGGGAAGCTGGCTAAGCTAACCTAGCGAGTACCCACAATACAGATCGAGCATATCCTTGCAGCCATGCAGGAGTTTGTAGTTGGGGTTCCACCGGTTTGGCTACGTCTTTTCAGACGAGTAGCTAGAGCAGTACTTGTATACAGAGATGCCGGTGGAGGGCGGCCAGGCTTAGTTCTAGGTTATTTTTATGGATGATGATCCACATTTTTGTACATTTTGTATATGACTGGATCTACAGATCAGAATCGATCTATCTACAGACAGATATTTTACATATATATATATATATATTGATGTTTGGTTGTCGGCTTATTTACAAGTGTTTTTTATATGTTTGCTGTATATTTTATGGAATGTGTGTGAGATGCCAATCCAAAATATAATTAGCATATGCATCATTCAATGAATTTTGGTTTCGTGGAATATTATTGAAAGTAATAACTTCAAAATGTCTTTCCAGTAAACGAATTTGCATAAACTGACGTAACAAGATAGGATTTCGTACCTGATAAGCTCTATTGAGTTGGGAAACTACCAACTGAGAATCAAAACGGACTTCAAGCTGGGTGATTCCATGTGACAAAGAATCCCATAGGAGCTCAATAACAACCCTATACTCAACAACATTATTAGAAGCAGGACCAAGACAAGCGCCACCCGCGGAAACAAACTGTCCTGTGGGAGAATAGATAACCCAAGCTGCTGAAGCCAGGTTACAAATGTGACGGCTGGTGCCATCAACGAAACCTATATACATCTTGGAATACATCTGCAACAACCAGCAGATAATATGAAAAACAAAACTGACAACCTATTGTACATAAAATACATACAATAAAAATACAAGAAAAAGTGCTAAGCCTAAGCATAGTACTTCTTCAGGTAGAGCCCATTTCTAGGCTCAGGCAGCTTATTCCCATCATAATCCACTAATTCATATGCACCTTTACTCAATAATTTTGACATGACATAGGGTCCTAACCACATAGCCTTGAATTTTCCTGCCCCTAGAGGTTCTTTATCTTGGTCCTAGAACAAGACAAGTTCCCCTTCAGAGAAAACCCTATGTTTGACCATTTTATCATATTGAGATTTAACCCTATTTTTATGATCCTGATTGGTAGTCAACGCATCTCTAAGTTTCTCATCAAGGTGTTCTAGATGTACTAGACGTTCTTCAAGCTCAGTCGTATCAGGTAACACATGAATGGCTATCTTCAAAGACGGGATTTCACATTCAATCGGAGTAACTGCTTCCACCCCGTGAACGAGTTGGAAAGGTGAATAACCCATGGCAGTCTTAACGTTAGTTCCTGTAAGCCCAAAGAGAAGGATATAACATGATGTGCCAATTAGAACGGGCTGCATCAATTGTCCGTTTAAGGATAGTTTTCAAAGTCTTGTTTACAGCCTCAACCTGACCATTTGCTTGCGGATAGTATGGAGAAGAGTGTTCTTGTCTAAATCCGAGCATTGTAGTCAGTTCCGTCATGATATTATTTTGAAAATGACTGCCATGGTCAGTGACAATCACTTTGGGAATACCAAGCCGCACGATAATTTGATTGAAAACAAAGAACGCTGTTGTTTCCCCGTTGTCTTTGAAAGTAGGCATTGCCTCTGCCCATTTCGTAAAATAGTCAACAGCGACAATGATGTATTTATGCCCCCCAGCCGAGACTGGGTTGGAGATCATGTAATCGATCCCCCATTTCATGAAGGGACCTACCGAGACGACAGGAAATAAAGGAGCAGGATGTGACCGCATTTTTCTGGTGTAAAGCTGACACGGATGACAGCGCTTCACGGCTTCCACACAATCCTTGAAGATCGTGGGCCAGAAATATCCAGCATGCAATATCTTCTGGGCCATTGCTAACCCAGATAAATGACCCCCACATGATCTGCTATGGGAATCATTTAGGACAATATCCGCTTCCTCATGAGTAAGTCAGCGACGCAAGACGGAATCTACCCCTCGTCGATATAGTGTATCTCCTATAATGAAGTACTTCTTGGCATGAAGGCGTAACTTACGTCGTTCCTCCCTAGAGTAAGCAGCAGGATACTTCAAAGTCTGGAGATATATAAGAATATCCCCGTACCAAGGATCAGAGGTGGCTATCAAGAAAATCTACTCATCTGGGAATGAGTCATCCTCAACCGCTACATTCTCTTCAGTGGGAAATTCTGCTATTAGCTCAGCAAAAACTAAGGAATTTTTAGACTTAGCGGATTGGAAATCCAATTCAAACTCTTGGAGAATGACTATCCACTTGTTAGATTTTCCCCCAAAAATATGTCAGGATAAGACATATTGGAACGGATTCACATCCGCCACTACTGTTGTGGTCCTCAGTAAAATGTAGTGGCGCAACCTCTGCACAACATAAACAACTGCTAAGGCTAACTTATCGACGTGGGAGTATCTAAGCTCAGGTCCAGCCAAAGCACAGCTAAGATAATAAACAACATGCTCAACAAGCTTGTCGTCCTCCTGGACTAGAACTACCCCAATGGTCAACTCCGACGCAGCTAGATATAATATGAAATCCCTAGAATAATCTGGTGGACGTAGCAAAGGAGCCAACAGCAAATATTTTTTCAATGCCTCGAATGCAAGTTGTGCGGTTTCATCCCATACAAATGGGGTGTCCTTCTTGAGCAAGCGCATGAAACCTTTAGTGATCTTGGCATAATTAACGATAAAACATCAAAGGAAGTTAGACTTTCCTTGCAGGCTTTGAAGTTGCCTGAGAGAACGAGGAGGAGGCAGATTTACAATGGCCTCAACTTTTAATGGATCCACCTGGATGCCTCTACTAGAGACAATGAATCCGAGTAATCTACCTGACTCGACGCAGAATACACACTTGTGGGGATTCAAGCGAATTTTATAATATCTGCATCGTTCAAAAATTAACCGTAAATGATCTGGATGTTGGATCCTCTTGCGAGAATGTGCAGGCAAATCATCAAGGTAGGGTTCGATAATGGCTTTTATATCATGAAAAGCAAAGTTCATAGCCCGTTGAAAGGTAGCCCCAACATTTTTCAATCCAAAGGGCATTTTTCTATATGCGAATGTACCCCAAGGGAAAATTAAAGTAGTTTTATGTTGCTCTTTCGGTTTGATTTGGATTTGATTGTAGCTGGAGAAACCATCCATAAACGAGAACACCTCACTCCCCGCACATGCATCTATGATTTGGTCAATAAATGGTGTGGGGTAATTGTCCTTAGGACAGGATTTATTGAGGTCTCTAAAGTCTGTACAAACGCGAATATTCCCTTGCTTTTTATCAATAGGAATAGGGTTGGACACCCATTCAGTCAAAGCTATGGGATATATAAAACCAGCTTTCAACAGCTTTCAACTTCTGCCTTCACAGTCGCCGCTTTACGTGGGTTCACGGGTCTTAATTTCTGTCGAACCATCTTGGCATCAGGATAGGTTCGGATTTCATGTTGGACAATAGATGGATCAATGCCTGGCATCTCCTCATATGACCAGGCAAAGATATCACGAAATTCCTTGAAAAGGGCAGTGTAGATGGCAATCTCCTCCGGAGAGCAGTTTGCACCTATATAGATGTTTTCCATGACATCTGGATTTATAGAGATATTGATGGGTATAGTGGCGGAAATGTTTTCCATATTCCCCTCAGCAAACACCCCTTCCCTAGGCAAAAGGTTTATAGGTACCTCAATATCATCTGACAGTCTCACTTTAAACTATTGGTTTTCTATCTTGCTTAGATCTGGAAGAAAATAGGATCGATGATGAAGATCCTCACAAATCTTATCATGTCCACTCATGGCTTCCAGAATAGCTTCATTGGAAGGTAAAACTACATCTAAGCAATCTATGGTATGTAAAGAGTTTTCTGCCCATGCAGGCAAATAGACTTCTTCCAGATCATCTGAGACTGATAGAGGATCTGGAATGGGATCAACAGTGGTTTCAGTGATGGCCTGATAAGCTACCTCCACTACCGATAAGGGCACTTCTGGCTCATTGGGAGTTGGGAGGACCCAAGGATCAGTCCTATCGACAACCGTAGCGATGGAATTCCCCACAGTAGTATAACCAATGTAGTTCACCAGGGCTGGAAGATCGAATGTGCCCATTAATGATGCATACATTCCAGCCCCCAAGCTCTGTGCAGCAGGTTTGGCCTGATCAACCAATGGCACAGTGGAATCTTTAGACTCTAAACGTCCTTTTTGAGTAAAATCAAGTTGGTCAATAGTAACCAACTTGCCCTCATGTGGAAAAAACACGACACGAAGAACGACCGATGCAACAACAGACATTGCATAAGTCCAATTCCTTCCCATAAGCAAATTGTAGTCCAAGGGAGCATCAATCACTTCAACTTCAACAGACACTGCTTTGCCTGCTAACTTAATCTCAAAAGCTGGCAGGATACCATGAGGACGGAAGGATCTTCCATCAAAAGCAGTAAGTAAAGTGTTTGATGGGACCAACTCTGGGGATCCAAGAGCTTTCCAGCAGGCCAGGGACATAACACATGTAGAGGCTCCCTCATCAACAAATGCCCTTCCAATGGTCTTACCACCATGGATGACATCTATTGATAGGGCTACATGGTAAGGCAGGCGAATTTTGACATCGGATAGATTGAATTTCTCCATGAGACTCGAAGAATCCATGCTACCTAAAGCTACTAAGAGAGCATCCCGCTGGGTGGGACAACTCTGTAACACCTCTAAAGCTGACATTGCACACAGGGTTTGAGCTAAATATTCAACCACAGAGTAGTTTGAAGCAGCCCTAGCATTGGGGTTATGCAAGGTCTTCTTGAAAACACCTTTCGGTATTTTCGGCATAGTTTCGGCAGGTTTCTCTATTGTGAGAGGGTTGGAAGGTTCACCTATAGCTTTACCCTTCTCAAGAGTCTCGTTCTCATATTTTTTGTTCCTGGTTTGCAACAAAGTCAAAGATCAAACCATGTTGATATAATTAGGGTCAGGGGCAGTTTGAGTGCCCCCTACTACATTAGAAGCTGAAGCAGTGTTCTGTCCTTGGGGAAAAGGATCCTTTAGGACAACTGGTTGTTGAGCTTTGAGCAGCTTCTGGGCTTGATCCATAAGGGGACAAAGGTGAGTAAGGTGGTCCTCTTGGCACAACTTACAAGGGAACTTGACCTTCTTCTTTTCTTTTTTGCCCCCATCAGCATTGTTTGTGGGCTTTGGCTTGTTTTGGTTTCCCTCTCCCTTCTTACCCTTCTTTTTCTTCCCACCGGGCTGCTGATTGCCCTTCTGAGAAGTTTGTGCAAAAAAATTTGCATTCTGGGGAGAGGGGGCAGCCTTTGCTGCCTCCGCCATAGACTATTTGACATACAATTGGTGAAGTTGTTTAGTCAAAGACTCTACAGTGGGAGTGTTAACGGACCCAACCACACCATCAGCATGGGGTCCAGGCTTAGGTTTCTTCGCTTTGTGCAAAGGCCTCGGTGCCTCAGAGATGATCTCATATAAGATCCCAGACTGTGAATAAATCAAATCTAACTACTGGGCCCTGAGTATGGCTTCTTCTTCGTTCGTTACTCCTGATGTGGAAACATCCTTAGATATGTATAGCAACAGTGATTTAAGGAACCATTCTAATAGAAACTCAGGAGGAATGGTGGATTTGATAAGACTCTTTCACCTCCTCCACTCTTGGATATGATCTGAGATGTGGGTAGCCTTGTTTTGTCTAAAAGTAGACAACAAGTCCGTTTCAAAATCATATCGAACCGGAAGCTGAAAGTGGCTAAGGAAAGCAGTAGTCAAATCCCAGAAACTACTAAAGGCAACAGAAGGCAATTCAATATACCATTTTGTATTCATACTTGTCAAGGTCCTCTGGAATAGTCTCAATCTAATTGAATCCTCATTCAACGAATTGGAAGAACACCATAAGTGGAAAGTGGTGGCATGTGCCCTAGGATCTTCACCAGCTTTACCTTCGAACTTAGGGATATCCGAGGGAAACTTGGTGGGAACAGGTGGCCACAAGGGGTCATGCCTCACCGGGTCATTCATCAATTTTGACAATTCTGGCAAGTTTAAAGTTGCTAGAAAAGGAAGTTTGGGCCTAACCGGGGCACTAGATGTGCCAACTTGGGGATTAGAGGGACCTGCCCCCGAATGCCCATGGGTAAAAGTGGGGTTTCCCCCAGCCACCAGTTGTGAAGTGGGAAGGTTTCTTTGAAACAGATTCCATCCGTAAGCCACAGGATTATGGGTGGGAGGTGCAGTGTAAGTGGTTCGGGCCATCCCCATAGAAGCAGGGGTCTGAAAGACTGGAGCAGGTATCCCTCCGCTAAACAACGAAAAGGGAGAGCTTGTGTATGGAACCGAAATAGGGGTTTGGAATCTTTTCCCATAAGAGGTGTTGCTCCCAAAATGCACTCCTACATATGAAGGAGATGGACCTACGTATGGATTGGATGGGGGAATGTGCCCCCCATTCCAAGGAAATCCTTGAACATAAGCCGAGGATCCTACCGGACCACTCTGGGTAGTGTAAGGAAAGGAAGAAGGAATGGTAGGTATACTGGGGATCCTAGCAACCATGTCACCAGAAGTACCTCCTATGTTGGAGTGAACCGGTGCTTGCACCACCTGGCTCGCTGGAGTCAAAGGTGTAGAAGGAAAACTAGATCTAGGGGCACTAACCATGGGAGGTAGTACCCCTTCAACCAGAATGGTTGAGGTGAACAAAAAAGGACTTTCTTCCACCGAAGACATGACTCTACCCATAGGGACACCTAGCACTGGTGAATCAAAAGGTCTAACCTGGACGATCACAGGATCGTTTAAATCAATCAAGGGGGAGTTAAAATTTCTTGCAAACTCGTCAGTATGCAATTCTTCTATCTAGACTGTATCAAGATTAAAATGGTTAGCAATGAGTTCTGGTTCACCAAGAACTTCACTTATTCCTACAGGTTCAAATGAACCCTCTGTGTCTAATCTCCGCCTTTGAGGTAAAGGTGGAGGCTCCAATGCAGTGATAGGAGGAAGCTTTCTCAACCTTCTTGACCTTCTAACAGGTTGGTCCTCCAGAATTAAAAATTTAACTAATCACACCCTAAGGCCAACTAAACACAGGCAAAACCACAGAGCATACACTAAAAATTCCTAAAGTCTCAAGCAATCAAACCAGGGTAAAAGATATACTTTCCCAAAGAAAGCTGATGAATGATTACTTGGCATCCTTGAAGTGGTTCTTAGGCACAAGCGAAGGAATCACCCACCACCCTCCTACACTTTCAACAAGGGTTACCTTCCAAGCCTGTTCAAGGTGAACCAGAAATAACCTTCCGGTTTACCTAGGTATGAACCCTAAATAGACAAGAGACTAAAGGCTACCTTGGCAGTATCAACAGTTTGGGGGGACAGTCGTCATCCAAACTCGTACGCATGGGAAGGGTAGCTGAGCCCGAAAATCTGTCTAGGACAGAATCCCCAAATGCGTAAAAGTCCTAGGTTACATTTTGACAAGGATTCGGAGGCTTATCTCCTCTGTCCAAGCCTCCACGCGGCCTAGTGCTTAACTCCCGTTTGAGAGGAGCTTCCCAGATACCGTGATAAAGTCAAGGATTTACCTAAAGAAAGGTCCACTACGTCTCAGTTTATAAATTGTGGGAAGTTTACACTCCCTAGCCCACAAGTCTAGCCTAAGCTAGTAGGTGAAAGGCCCCTAAAAATTAAAACTTACGAGTAAATTTTAATTTATGCGTTTATTTTAGAGGGTTGTTCTTTACTCAAGAGGTAATGGAGTGATATAATGTATGGTGTTTTGACTCAAACAAAAAACAAATGAAAGTAAAGGTGTATTCAAAGCAAACTACTGCTATAAAATAAACTTCTTTTCATTTTCTTGCAAATATGTATTGATGAATTAAATGCAACAATAAGAGAAAATAAGCCTATATTTTTGTATATTTTGAGATTATATTTTTAAAATGAAACAAACACTACTTATGCAAAATCACAATGCAAAAGGTTAACTATGCTTTCTTTTCACGTTTAAAAATGCTCAAAAATCTACTATGCATCTACAATGCACTCTACTTGAGTAAACTTGAAACTTATAAACTGTATAAAAGCCACACACTAAAGCAAACAGGCTTACAGAACCAACAGACCACCACAAAGAGGAATGCTAGGAACCCTAGCTTGGGTGCAAACAATGACAAGAATCACTGCAGACTTACACAGGCAAGTGACAACCAGCCACTGTCAGAAGACAGACTGGAAAAAATAGATCCCAAGGTTGTCTTCATCTCTTAAGGTGGATCTATAACTCTCTTATATTCTTGTGAAGATATTTCTTCTATCACAGTGTCTCTAACCCTGGGAGCTTCAGGTTCATCTTTATGTATGTTTATTGGAGTGAATCTTGAATTTTCATCACTTGTTCTTCGGAACAAGTCTCATCCTTATTTTCTTGTAGGCGATTGTACACAATATTTCCTACAAGTCAAATGCACCGGTTGCATAATTTCATAAGACATACTCATAATGACAGATTCTTATGCATACATATATAATCATGCAACTATTTTAGCCAATACAACATTCATCCATATCCCATATACACACATAAACTTTCCATATTCCTTCCATCTCTACCATAACATCATTGAGATTATGCACTAATCCTAGTATGTCAGCAAAGAGGTTTCATTCTAGATAAGTAGAAATGGAGTGTTGTATATAACCATGGGATACTTACCCATAACATGCATATTAGTAGTATAATGACATTAATGCAAACATTCTATCATGCATAATACACAACAAATATAGGAAAAGTAAGTTCAAATACTTATCTTTGTTTGTTTGGTAGATTCCTTCTTGATCCTTATGCCATGGATCCTTCTACTGATTCTGGGAACCAGTAGAATTCACATTCCTCATCACTTGAGGAATCTTCAGCGATGTGAGCATGATGTCTTTATTTGTCTTATTTAACTTGTTATTTGATTTGAGAAACCCTTGCATGGTTTTTGAGTTCTGCATCTTCACATTCTTCAGCTGGTTCCTCAATGCTATCTTTCTGTTGATATTCTTTTCTTCGTACAGGTTGGTCATTGTACCAAACATATCCTTGGGAGTCTACAAGGATGATACATGTGATATCAAATGGAGGTGGAAATAATCCTCTTGGATTTTACTAAATCCTTCTTGTGCTTTGTCTTCATCTCCCTCTGGATTTGGAGCTTCTTCATAGTTCTCCAGGTCATGCTCCTTCAGCTATGAGAAGCACTCTATACTTCCATGCTCATAGGTTCTTGACTTCTTCAAGCTTGTTCTCAAGCTTGGTACTATTTTTCATCATGATAAAAATGAGAACCTCAAATGGAAATAGAGAGGATAGAACTTACCAATGAGATTTCTTCAACTTAATGCTAGCTTGAAATATTTTTTGGAAGACTGTTTCTAATGGACCCAGGGTTTGACAGAGAAACCCTAATTTTCAACTTATGTATATTTCATACATGATTTGATAGAAATATGCACCTCCTCAAGGTGAGCTAAGTAACATACTAATTTTACCAAAACCATGAACATAATTGCAAAATATCTGATGCCCTAATTTTCCCCCAGCAGTAGTGTTAGGTAAAAAAATTGAAAATCCACAGAATGAGAAATTACTTCCATAGAAAGATGAATCCTCCTATGGTGAGTTTTATAATCCTCATTTTTCAACTGATCGGTGCAGGGAAGTGCCCGGAACAGGAAGCCCTAGTTTTCTTCAATTTCTTTTGCAAAATTATTTGATCTTGTTTCGTCTGTATCTCCAAAATTACTACTCCCATGGATCTAAAACTTCATCCTTAGGTATCATAGTCTGTCTGATTTACAACCCCATAGGTTATATAAGGATTGATTTCACCAAGTTAGACTTATGTGAAGTTTCCCAATGTCACTTATTTCAGGACTGTTCAACATAGCGAACCTGTACAGACTACCAAATGTCACTGTTTCACCATCGGGGTCTGAAAATTTTACCATAGAAACTAAAGTTCGTACCCTATCTATAATATCTTACTAAATTTAATTTGTACCTTCCTAGATCTAGATATAGCAATTCTCCCTATTTCACTTGTTTAAGCATGAATTCTGGGAGGGGTTGTAACCCTAAATTGGAGGAATCATATCTCTTAAATTATAGTGAATATGAGGTTGAAACATTTACATAGGTTACATCAATATTTCCTATTCTTCCTGTCAAATTTTCGGCTCCCGAGCCTTCCCAAATCTCGAGTTATAGCGAAAGTACAAACATTACTAGTTTTTGTCTTCTAGGGTTTTCAAGGATAAAACCCTAATATTCAGTAGTTGTAGCTGTAGTAGTGTTTCGGTTGCACAAAGTATTATTTCAGGGTAGCTTTGATACCATGTTAAGTTTTTAATGGTTATACAATATATAATAACATTTAGCATCATAACATCATAACCATATGCAAAAGGATCACTAAAAGATAAACAAGCACAACCACACAAAAGAACACAAAGATTTATCCTGGGAAACCCTCATGGAGAAGAAAACCCAATAAAACTTCCTCTATATAGATGTATCAAAAGTAAAAATATGAGACCCCAAAAAGGTGCTCCTCCCAGCAGATATCTCTCTCTCTGTTATGTGCTATACACAAGTGAGTGTGTGTTTTCAAATGAGGAACACAACTCCTCTATTTATACTCTTTCTGTCACTTGACTTTTAACCTAACAAGTCGGCCCCACTAAACTGACTGGGACAAATTCACCTAGGAAGACTCAAAACAATATTATATTATATTAATTAGGGTACTATTGACCCAACTTATGATGGAGGTTATACCTCATGACTCTGTGATGACCAAATACAATAGTAACATCCTGACAAAGGAGTAAGACATGTCCCTTAGGCTACATCAATAAAATACATTTAGAATATTCTTCAAAGTTACAACATTTCAACATTCTCTAATAATTTGTTCCATAACTCTCCATCTATCGTATGGGGGTATGACCTTAAATTGTATTTGTTAGATTATAACATTTGGGACTCCTTGTATCCTTTGGCTCCACAACACTTTCAAACCTTTTGCACATTCTAGTTCATTTCTAGAGTATGAATGATTTTTCCATTCCAATTTCATCAACTTCAACAATACATATTGTTCCAAATGCATCCATTGTTTTATCATATTTTTTTCTAGGAATACCGTGGAGAAAAAATCTCAACACACATATCTTAGATAGGTGGGACCATCCTTAAATATGGGGCACTAAATATTTCCTATGGAGAGATCATCACTGTAACAAATGAGTTTATAACACTAACTTGTTAGGAGTTTTTAATTTTGGGAAATGTATAAAATGTTTATGAACAATGGCACATTGGTTGTTGTCAAGCTTCTCAATTTGGAAAATGAAGGGGCTCACATCACAAAAGTTTTGACAGTGAATGCAAATAGAAACAAACAATGGAAAATGCCATAAAATCTAAATTCTTGCATGAATTTTAGTCTAAGGAGTATATCTCATATTAATATGTTCATATTCTATTGCATGTACCCAAATTATGTTCCAAGGAAAATAAATATTTAGATTTATTTACAAGGTAAATTTGAGGTCTTGGGGATGTCTGCAATGTTTGTATATCATAATCACAATCCATTGACATCTTTGGAATATGAGATCATGGTAGTGGAGGAAGTTGTAGAGGTGTCAAAGGACTAAATATTGAAATTATTCAATTCCAACATAAACCATATCGTTATCATCAACAACCAAACACATATTATGCCATTTGTGGAAATTACCTATTCACTCACCTATTCATAAAATCAAAGATGTGATAGAAATTAAGAGCAACATGTCGTTCTTGTACCACGATAATGTTGAAGACTGAGAAAAGTTTAGAAGTATCCAGATGAATACCATAGTGAAGTGCATGGTGGTTCTATTTTTGCTTCTACTTAACTAAGTGGTGTGGCTTCAAAAGCAAAAAACAAAAGGACGCATATGGTTTTCCAAGAAGATAATACCATAAAATGACCAAGACATTAGTTGGTAGAAAAAATTGCAAAGTGACATAGATGATTATTTTCCAAAAATGAAATACTTAGATGAATTCTAGGGAGAAGAAAGTAATATCAAATTTCTCTCTAGTAAGAAACATGATCAACTCTTAAAAAAACATGTAGATGATTAACTTAGAATTGTGTCCTTACATCAGGTGTAAGAAAAGTGAGATAGGGGCGAGCTTCACATATGTCCCCTAATTATTCCAATACCACCTAAATATTGAAATAGAAAAAGATGTGAATAAGGGGATAAGGATGGGGGAAGTTACCTCAACCTACCCCCTCAATCCTTCAAATGATTTTGTAATTATGACACTAATATCATATATAATAAATATGCATTGGACTAGGAGAAAGTGATGGGAGGGAGTAGAAGGTGGATTTTCTTGTTTCTAATTCCTACATAGAGTGAGTCATTGTACATTCTTCCATTTGAAGTATCACAACCACATAAATAATCTTGGTGAACTACCACTTCTAATCATGGCTATAATAAATATAATTATGATTGAATAAAAGGAAGGCCTCAATATAAGTAGAACACAACAACAAAATCCTGGAAACTATACTCTCCACCCTTGTGATGAAGATACTACACAAGTTGATGTTATAGTCAAAGAGAGGAGAAGGCTTTAGAACAATTCAAAACCTTCACTTTCACCACACTTAAGAGAATATCGCTAGGAAACTTTTATATAATCAAAACTTACCTACCTCTATTGTAACTAGTATTCCCATTAACCAAATTGGAAGTATTTTGTTTTGTTTTTTTATTCGATGGAATTGAACATCTAGGCCCTAATACAAGGTTGCACTAGTATGGTTAAAAATGCACAAAATTTGTTTAAATACAAATGAATAATTTCCTTATTAGACTAGGTGCAAGAAAAATAAATCTTAAAAGTATATGGGATGATTAACTTAGAATTGTGTCCCTACATCAGGTGTAAGGGAACTGAGCTAGGGGAGGGATTCATGCATTTGCCCCCTCAGTATGAAAATATCACCTAAAAATTGAAATGGAAAGACATGTGAGGAAGGGGAGAAGGTTGGGGGAAATTACCTCAACCTATCCCATCAAAATTAAAGCAGCAATGTTCAAGTGGCCTTCAACATGACAATTTTGTAGAAAACCCTTAGTTTAGGGTAGAATATTCATCTCTCAAGAATATGGAAGTATTTGGGAAACAAAGTCCATATTCTTCTGGAAACCTATATTAATTCAACAAATATATGAATATGACAACTCCGCAAGGTAAAGGTGAAGTTTGGGAGTAGATACAAGGTTAAAATGTACTACCATTGAGGTCACAATGTATTAAATATCTTGTGAAATGTGTCTCCAAACTATGCCATGCACGTTCATTAGTTCTCTTGCGTTAAATTCCTACATTGCTAAAGAAAGCTTTTGAAGTTTCATGTAGACATACAATAAAGGAGACAACATAAGATGAAATGCTTATTAGCTTTATCAATGCCTTTCAAAATTGGGTTTCCCTATGTTGTAGCCTTCTAGGATTTTTTTCTAACTATTTCTCTCATTCGATGGAGTGTAGGTACAACCAAACAAGCAATTTTAGATATGTGTTCCTCAAGCGAGGGAAGTTTAGGAAGACTAGAGGAAAGTGAGAAATATAGTAGGTCTAAAAGAGGCAGATCAATTAGAGGTCAAAATATCATAAGAAAATCCCATAAACACATGGAATTTTTTCTCGCTGAAGGTGGGTCATGTTATTAGTAATTACTATGATGAGACCATAGGAGACATCGAGGTTCCATTAAGTTTCAAAAATCTAGTGAAACAATGGGTACCAAAGGATATTCCTCTAGTAAACAGATATTTATTTATTTATTTATATTTTTTTCTTTTATGAAAGAGAGGATATATTGGATTGCACCATCGACATTACATGGTTTGGGGTTATTTTGCATGGATGGCATAAAGGTTTGTTATGGCATATGTATTTAATTGATGGAGTATGTTGGACCCTATTACAATTACAATGATTGCATGAAACTGGTCCAATATACACAGAGTATGCACATATATAAAGTGTCTACAAATTTTTTACAACTAAAAGACAAGGATCAAAATAAAGGAGTGACTATTTACATTGACGAAAGAACAAAAGCAACAAGGAATATTGTAGGGTTTATAAACAGTACATGACATGGGTCAACAAATAAGAAACCAAATTTCAAACTTGAGGGGCATGAAGGAAACCATGTACTCATATGTGCAATAAAATAAATATTTGTAGGGGAAGAGTTGTTGATCGATTACAATTTGAATAAAATAGATAGAAACAATGTTACTAGATTTGTGGGATCTTTAATTAAAATATAAATTCATTTAGTATTTTTAATTTTGTACTCGTATATGTCATGAACTAAAATACGTTAAAGATACAATATCACGAGTCATTCTCCAATCCAATATAATTGTGTGCATCCAAGATTGGGCCTCATGTGTTGAGGTAGGAATCCTAAGTTGGACTTAGGTACTTGGAGTAGAATTATTGGGTTGGACTCAAGAATGACTAAGCCTTTTGTATAAAGGTTATTCCTCATGTGTTGAGGTGAATGCTTTGATTTTCCAAAGTGATGATGTTGTAAAGTCTTGTTGAACAAGGCTCTAGACTTGTATGTCAAGTCAGATTCCCATATGGACCTCCAGTTATAGTAGGTAACCATGAGGTGTACCTATCGTATAGAGGTAAATGTTTTGCATGTTGAATCATTGATGTTGTGTGATGTATTACTAACCATGATCACTAATTTCTATTAAGTCTTCTTTAGAGACTGACCACCTCTAGAGTGAATTACTTTAGCATATGGTCATTTGGTCGAAGAGTAATATAATATGATCATAGCATCTAAAAAATATTATGAGTATAATCCGATATGATATATAATTAAAGTTTGCACATATTTACCATGCAGTAAAATATAAGAGATAAATATAAAAGCATAGAGAACAAAGAGAATTCTAAATTGCTCATGAGAAGACCTCCGTTGACTAAGTGAACTCAAATTGTTAAAGATCTAGCTAAAGCTTCAACTAAAGTAACAATGTATGCCTCAGTTAAAGATTCAGTTAAAGTAACAATGTATGCCTCAGTTAAAGATTCAATTAAAGTAGCAATGCATGCCTCAGTTAAAGATTCAGTTAAAGTAACAATGTATGCCTCAGTTAAAGATTCAATTAAAGTAGCAATGCATGCCTCAGTTAAATATTGTTAAGCTTCAGTTAAAGCAACAATGTATGCATCGGTTAATTAAAGGAGAACTCACAGTGTGTAAATCAATCAACATGATTTTAGTTAATATTAGTTAACTAAAGTGTTAATAAAAATGAATTAGTTAACTAAATGTTTTTGCATTATCACACTTTACTTAAACTTAAAGATGACACTTTAGTTAAACTAAAAGACAACACTTAACTTAAAAGGCGACACTTAAGTTATGACAATTGAGTTACGCCTATTGCATGATGAAAATTACATTGGATTGTTAACTAAGTGATCCCACATCCAATTAAGATGCGAGTTCACTCTGAATACATTTGAGCATGATTAAATGTCAAAGAAGAAAGTCACAACACATTGATCAAGCAGTATTGAAGAATCCAAAGTACACAAGAATTATCAAAGAAGGAAATTTGCTATAGTTTGCATGGGAGGATAATTCCCTATGCAGCGATTCAATATTCCTTTCATGGAAATGGTTTGACATATTTTTATTGTATTGAACTCATTAGAAAGTTCATCTGATTGATCTCTCTTCTCTATTTCTCTATATCTACATCAAGGGTGTTTTGCGATCTCTTATATTCCGAAATTAATATGCTATTGTAAAAAGACATTCTCTGCTATCTATCATAATTATATTAAGAATATTTGCTGGGATTTTTCATCCTCATTGTTTTGAGGGTTTTCCCCAAGGTACATCTTGTGTTATGGTTGAATGTGTTTTATGTGATTGAATGGTTCATTGTTTCAAGTATTCATTATTTCTGCACTTAAAGAATGAAATATCAAATCTTAATATATTTGCTAAAAATTCCCACAAAATATGGTTTATTTTTACAAGACTTTTTGCATCCACATACCCGTAGTCAAGTTAGTGTTGGTACTAGCGATGCTCCTAGAGAGTCATCACATGAACATATGACCCCACCTTCATCTCATGTGCCTTTATTTTTTACTGAACAATCAACCACATGTAGAACAACACTCTCCAGGATATATGTGAGTGCACAATATAATAGCCAGCACATGCCAAAACATGTTGATGGGGTCGATGTAGAAACTATTTTCGCTAGTGTTGAAGACATTTAGAGGGTAAGGTCGAGATGGTGAACCCAATTTTTTTTGAAATATTTCTTTGAGTGATGACAGGCGTGTTAAAGAAGAATATTTGAGATTTGTCCTTGTTGATGGTGGTACCAAAGGATTTGGAGAAGATTTCAAGAATTTCATGGAGAGAGTGAGCTTCTTTGACAAAGGGATTCCATATGAGTAGGTTTTTGTTAAAAAATTGCTAATGAGATATGGGAGGATTGACATGAATGGATAGGCCTCTTAGTGCTCATGTGGTAATTTTTTTCTTCGGCATTCTACCAAGACCTTCAACCATGAGTATAAAAGGAAGGGGAAGAGAGGATCCCCTTGTATAATGCCTCTGGAGGGGGTGAACAGAGCAGAGGGGGAGCCGTTGATCATAATGGAAAAGAGGGGGGTGCATATGAGAGAAAGAATCCATTTGGTACAAGAGTGGCAGAAACCAAAGGCAAGATGTACCTTTTTCAATGTATTTCTAGTGTAATTTGTCGAAAGCTTTGGAGAGGTTGAGTTTGTGAAGAATTCCTGGACTTTTTAGGATTTTGAGAGAATGGGTCACTTCGTTGGATAGAATAATCCCATCAAGGATTTTTATTCCTTCTACGTAGCCAATTTTCTCAGGGGAAATGAGAATGGGGAGCAGGGGTTTGAGGCGATTAACAATGACCTTGGAAATAATTTTATAGATAGCGTTACAAAGAGCAATAGGGTGGAACTTACCAGGCATGGTATCATTTTCCTCATTGGTTATTAAGGTAAGGAAAGTGGCAATGCAAGCTGGTAAGATCCAATTATTTTGGTGTGACTTTTCCACTAGGTCGTAGACCTTCGATTTTAGAAAGCTTCAACAAAAGTGAAAGAAATTGGTCGTGAAGCTATCCAAACCGGGTACTTTGTCCTTTTGCATTTGGGTAATGGTGTATCCAACTTCATTTTCTTCTATGGGTCACATTAGCACTTTATTGTGATCCTCCACAATGAGAGAGTGGATCATCTCCAGGACCTTGGAAATTTCCTTCGATCTCTAGTTTTCTAACTCAGAGAGGATATTTTTGTAGAAGGTGGTGAGTTCCTTCTCTATATTTTGCTTGGTTTCGATCTACTCTACTATGTTTGAGTTGAGACTAATGATCCTATTATGCTTTTGGTGTTGAATGGTGTATCTATGGAATAAGGAAATGTTTCTTTCTCCCTCTTTCAGCTAGGAGACTCTAGACTTTTGTTTCTAGAGGATTTCCTCATGCTTGCATCTCTCTTCTATCTGGGAAGAAAGTGTGATTTCATGGCGATTCTTGTCCTCCATTCTTTCTTCAGTAATACATCTATGCTGCACCTCCTCTAGTTCTTTTTCCAGGTGGGATTTGGAATGGAAGATGTTTCCAAAGGTATCATTGTTCCATTTTTTCAGGTGGGCCTTGAGAAGTTTGAGATTTTGTTGAAAAATATACATTTTAGATATTCCTGAGATCCACAATTCATACAATCAATTTTGCATAGAATTTAAGAAATTAGGATGAGTGATCCAGGTTTTTCCAAACCTAAAGGGGCACCATGATGAAGTACCATTGTTGTGCAAAATAATATAAATGGGTCAGTGGTCAGAACTTGCCAAAGGTAGAATAGTAGCTTCGACTGATCCTGTTGAAGTCACAATGGTGTTAAAGACAAGAAACCTGTCCAATCTAAAGGCAATTTGTTTCGGGACTCCCCTCTTGTTATTCTAGGTGAAGAGTCCATTGAGGGTTTCTAGATCCACCAGATTGCAATTCTCCACTAATTCTTTGAAGCTTGGGTCCTCCTACGAGAGGATGCGACAACATCCTTTATTCTCCCTTAGTGAGGTGATAATATTGAAATCACCTCCTATAATACAAGATTGAGAGGTGTCAGTTTGAAGAGTCCTATGTAGATATCCCAACAGGAATATTTTTGACTCCGGTGTTTTAGGTCCGTAAACATTCATCAGTTGCTCCCTACATCTTTTTCCAATCAAGAGATAGGAGGACGAAATGGTGTTCATGATGGAAAAATAATCTTGAATGGTGATTGTTATACCCAAATCCTATCACCACCATGTGATAAGACCTTTGACTTACATATTTTCCCTTAATCCCAGCACTTGGAGTGGAAATGCATGTTGTTTGTCAATCTTACATGAAAATACTCAGCACCGTGCTTTCCCTGTTAACCATGAGAGGTACCTTGCTCGCACCGCCTGTATCTTGTTTTCCATAAGCGGTGTCACTGCCTGTGTCCTTTTGTCTATAAGTGTTTCTTATCTAAACCGCTTTGTCATAAGGGGAGAAAAGCGGCACCCTGGGTAAAATGGGAAAAAGAGAAGTTTCTCGAGGCTTCTAGATCATGAGCCTTGTGTCCTTCCTTATCCCTATCATAGTGGGTTAGTTGAGCTCCAGATCCCCCATCATAGGATCTTAGAGGCCACCTCATCCAAAAATCTCTCAACCATTCCTATCCATTGAGCCTTATAAATACAAGTTCATGTCCATGGTTGAGTGGGAGAACCATAGAGGTGTTGTTATGCTGTTGGATTGACCACTTGGCCCAAGCCATTTGAGAGCATAGAGAGAAAAGTTGGAGCATATGGGGATGAAGTGTTGGTTTCATGGAGATGCATGTCGACACTAAGGCTTAATTGGTTGTAAACTTCTCCATTCATATTAATGCAAAGCTGATTTCCGTCCCACATTACTGTTGTTTTGATTTCGCATGTACATGTTGTTAGATTCCTTAGTCACTAACATGGGTAAGTAGATGATGTTCTGGTAGATTTGATGTGTTTGCATGTTTGATATGGTTGCAGGTACACAGGTTCACTATCGAAGTAGCATTCCAAGTGTCTACAACATCTGGGGAGGGTCTTCATCCTTTGTTGTTCACTCATTTGTTCTGGATCTGAACCATTAAGACCAAAGGAACAACTTCTGTCCGCAGAAGGTGAAATATTCCTGCTTACAAATTTGGTGACTCCACTGGGGACTAGATATATGTATTAGTTGATCTGATCTTCCTCAGTTCTTCAACTCTTGTCCAAATCTAGGATCCATCTCCAACTCTCTTCAGATAGATCTACTATATAACTTAGTGAATTTTGGTTTGAAACTTCCAGATCCGTCTAGATCTAAATCATTTCGGCCTTTTATGCTCTTTTTTATTCTCAATCTATGAGTTTTTACCTTGATATGATCTTTTTCTGACTTGATCTGTCGTTCTCCTTTGTGTTTTGGATTTATACAGGGAACTGCTCTTATGTAGTTGGCGAGAAGTGGTGCCACTGCCTGAACCTAGTTAACACCACATGGTGCCACCACCTGAGTCCTGTTGGCAAGAAGTGGTGCTGGTCCAAAACCACTGTGTCAAGACCCTTGCAGGGCGGTGCCAGGTAAGCCTTATTCCAAGACCACTTTTTTCTCATTTTTGCAAAAAAAATTGAGTTGATTTGCTTTCAACCCTGCACTGTCAGGCTTGTGTGTTAGAATTTGATGCTTGTGGTTTGAAATTTTATGGTTAAAGATTGGTTTGATTGGAAAATTCAAAAGTTAGATTAGGCTTATTGATTGTTCATTCACTTCTGTGCTTGTTGGTTGTGATTGTGAAAGGACTTCTTGTTTTTTGAAAAGCTTAGGGTATTAGTAAGATCTCTTTTCATTTATGTTATATAGAATGAAAGAAAAAAATTTGATTATCATCTTGGTTTCATTTTTTGTTTTCATAGAGAACTTCTTTTTCCTCCTTTAAAAGAGAAATTTTTTTACAGAGATTAGGTTATCATCATTGAGCATTAGACATTGGATCTCTGATTGGCCTTACAAGCTTTCAGGCTCTTTATATTCTTTTGTCTCTTATGCATTTAATACTATCTCATCAAAATAAAAATATGGTAGTTTTAAGTTAGATTTATCTATGTTTTAAGAAAAATTGAAAAATAGAATGCATATGCATGTAGTGTGCTTCTTGTTTTTCTTCTAGGAAAAGAGACTCTTCCCCTTCTTATTGCTTTCATAAAAGAGAAATCAGTTTGGAAAGTGCGGCTTGTCTTTGATTTTGTGTTCAAGATTGTTGTTTGGAAATATTTTTGGTTTTGAAACAAAATAAAATACTCTCTTTCCCTCCCGTAGGCAGGCATACCGAACGGTAAAGTGAAATATTTGCATATGCATATTGCATGGTTTTACTTTTTCTGTCAAAAATCCATGCATTCACCTAACTGTCCACTTTAAAATTAATGGTAGTTATAGGTTAAAATTTACATAGGAATTTGAGTTCTAGGTTAGAGACATGTTCGGGCATCATTAAGCATAGGAGCTGTCGTTATTTGTCTGCATTACATCTCGGGACTCGCGTGGTTCTTCCACGTCCCGTCGGTATATCGAACGACATTTCACGTACCCTTGAGGTATATAGAAAGGTACTTCACATACTTGATTGTATATCGGAAGGCCCCTTGTATACGGTTATGCATTAGACAACACTACTACCGATTCGGGCTCCCACGTACCTTGAGTATATCAGGAGACCCCACTAGGATACCTTATCCATCTGAGAAAAGCCCTTTGGCCATCTTGTTTGGAGCCATACACCGAAAACAACATTCAGGGAGATTAATATGCACGTACCCTAGAGGTATATCATGAGTGGCACCTTCTTGACAATCTTGGTGAGAGACTTGACTATCTGAACTCCTCCTGTCATTTTAAGTTTGCTTGTTTGACCTATAGATTGAGTAGGGAAATTTTTTTGGTGTGTTTTCTAGTTTTCCAGACCCTAGGTTAGATAGGAACTATACAAACTAGCTGAGCTAGGACAGTCCAGAAGAGAATGGGGCTGGCCACCTGATTTTATTCCTGGTTCAGGAGAAAATCCAATGGAAGCTATCGACCAAGGAGCTGCTACCACCTCCCAAGTGGGAGATAATGTGGTTGCAAAAAGTGGAGGTCTTATTTCTTCACACTCACCTCCCTTGGTCCAACAACCTTCTTGGGGAAATATCTTGTTCCATTCTCCCATAGAAGGTCATGTTAATGATACTACCCGTCCGGATTATGGTCCCAATGCTCCATTCTGGGATACCTCTATAGGACAGGCCATTGCCTGATTTGACACCCGTTTAAACTTTTCTGAAGAGATTTCTCCAAATGAAGAAGAATGTAGATAATACCAGGCAGGCATTCTCCATGCATAGGAGATTCAGAAGAAAATAGATGATATATTGGGCACACCATCACCACGTTCCACAGTTGTGCCTGTGGGATATCGTTCACTTGCCGATTCTATGAGACCCATTGAACCGATTATAGATCGCATAGTGACTCCACACAACCCAAGACAAACTTCCAACCCCACCACCTCCTATGTTATGTCTGTTCCTAATCCTCCCAGGTTTTCCGCATCTGGGGCTCAACCTTCAATTCATGTTTCATCATTACCTTCTAGTGCCAGGGGGCAACCCCCGACACAACCTATGTTATTTGGAACCGAAATTGTACCTATTTAAGGACAGACCTCTAATATAAAAAAATCTACAGTTTATGTCCCTCCCACCCATACTAATATGGATAATCCTCCATCTAGTTCAGGTCAGCCCTTGGGGGCATGACCTGTAACCATTCAGTCCTCTAGAGGTTATGGTTATCAAATACCTGTAGGAAATATTAATTATCCATCCAACCCTATAGGAATGCCATACGTAGGAATTCCATACCCTAGTAATACTTTTACGTCATGGGGGTAGCCTAAATGGTCTTACATACCAGCTATGGGGGGGATACCCATACATACTACGGGAGGTGCCAGAGGACCGCCTCATGGAGGTCCTCCCCCTGGGGGGCCTAATGGTCCTAGAGGGCCTAGTGGCTTTTCTCCTTATGGTCCTAATGGTCCTAGTGGTCCTGGGGGGCCTAGTGTATTTCCCCCAAATGGCCCTGGAGGGTCTGGTGGCCCTCCTCCTAGTAGTTCTGAAGGGTCTAGAGGTTTACCTCCTAGCGGACCTAGAGGGTTTGGTGGTCCACCTCCTGGTGGTCCTGGTAGTCTTGGTGGTACCAATGGTCCTAGTGTTCCCAGAGGCCCTGGTGGTCCTCCTCCTAGAGCCCCTAGTGGTCCTAACGGTCTTGATCCTAGAAATCAACCCCCCATGGGTGGATTTCCCGGTAGTTCTTCCTCGCAACAACCTGTCTATTTGTCTACTTACGGTCCTACTGGTAATTATATGCCATATCAATATTACCAGTATGTGCAACCTAACCGTCAGTTACCTTTCCTAGCAACTTTGGACTTCCCTAACCTATCCAAGTTGATTAATGACCCCATTCGACACAATCCCTCGTGGCCTCCCATTCCGGTAAAGTTACCATCGGACATTCCAAAGTTCGATGGGAAGCAGGGAGACGATCTGAAAAACCATGTCATGACATTCCATTTGTGGTGTTCTTCAAACTCCCTCATGGATGATTCAGTTTGGTTACGACTTTTTCAGTGAACTTTGACTGGTACAGCCGCGAAGTGGTACATTGAACTTCCACAACATTCGTTTGTGGATTTTGGCTCCTTGGAAACCGTGTTTCTTACACACTTTCAGCTCCCTATCCATTATGAAATGGGTACTGATCTCTTAACTTCTATGAAACAGAACACCTCCACCCACATATTTGATCATATCCATGAGTGGAGAAGGCAGAGAAGGATTATTAAGGCCCCTATTCCAGATCAGTTATTAGCTGATTGGTTTACCAAATCTTTGTTGCCTCCAATTTCTTGAGATGTGGCTATAGGCGGTGCTATTACTAAAGAGCAGGCTATTAGTTGAGCCCAGTATCTAGACTTGGTCTATTCCCAGTCTGGAACTCTTTATGACTTGATTCCTCAAGCTCCTCACCCGAGCACCGATCTCACAAAGAAACCAATAGAGGTACCTATTGATGGGATTGTTGGTTCAATCCAGTCCCTGTCAGCATCGAAACCTACCAAGTAAACCCAGACTCCCACCCCTACTCCTTCGACTCCTAAGGTTTCCACCAAGGTCAATTCTATTCAAAGTACTCAAACCTTGGGTAATAATAAAAAGAAAGGTAAAAATAAGAATAAAAAACCTAGAAACCAACAGGAGAATCCAAGACCAACCAACAATGATAACGATAAAGGGAAGAGAAAAGCAAAATATCCATGTCTGCTATGTGGAGGTGACCATTTCACAAAAGAGTGTCCCCGTTGGGATGAAATCTCCCAATTTTTGAAATCAAATCCTGCACCCGTAGTTCTCACGGATCCTTTTCCCTCTCAACAACAACTGATAGACCACATGTCTAATTAGGGTAACTCTAGTTCGTCAAAGGAAATTCGTATGATTTCCTCGGATACCATTAGTCTACAAACTTGTAGTCAGAATTATGACAAACCTGTAGACAAGAAAGAAGACCATTCTTCTTTAGGAAAATCTCCCTCTACTGGTTCTCCAAAATCCTCGTATACTGTCCCCCTAACCATCAAGAAACCTACTCTCGACATGATTTTGCATCCACCCAAGAGTACTCTTAGGAAGGCTGTATTTAACCCTAATGCCCAAGCTGCTCAATTTTGTAATGTAGTTGAATATCTCGCTCAAGCACCTTGTGCAATGTCTACCTTAGAAGTACTCCAAAGTTGTCCTGTACAACGCAAAAACTTGTTAACGGCATTAGGAACTTTATACCCAGATAATACTAAATTGATTCATTTCAATATTGAGAACTATAAGTCTAGTCTACCTCATAAACTTGCTTTTCAAATCATTACGAAAGTAGTTGGAAAGAAGGTTTTTAGAATGGTACTAGATGAAGGAGCTTCGACCTCGGTTTTCTCTTTGTCTTGTTGGAAAGCTCTCGGCTCTCCCAATATTGTAACATCACCTACGAATCTAAAAGCCTTTGATGGGGAAGGTTTCCAGCCCCATGGTCTCATATCAGCTCTCACAGTTGAGCTTGGGGGAAAAACTATTTTTATTCAAGTAGAAGTGGTAGATGCCTCGTTAAATTACAACCTCCTTCTAGGAAGAAATTGGTTTTATGCCATGATGGCTGTCTCTTCAATAGTATTCCAAATAGTCCAATTTTCGCATCTAGGAAGAATTGTTACCATTGACCAGCTTGATTTCTGTATGCCAGATGTTACTACCTCTATGGCTAATATCATCTCCATGTTAGGCCAGTCCCCTCCTCCTTACCAGTCGATTGGGGTAGGCATGTTGAAGGATTCATCCCTTATGGGGATTTTTCCATCCACTCCTCCTAACATGGATACTACGACAGTACATATGATTGCATCATTTGACCATGAGCCTAAGGGAAAACAAGTTGTTGAGTCCACCTCATTGAGTTCACACGAAGCAATGTATGACACCATTCAAAACCTATCCGATGATCACACTAATGACCTTCATCTAGTGGCTTCGGATCCTTACCATTTACCTTACTGGTTAGAACCATCTCTTCCTGTTCTAGATTATCTCTCTGAGACTTTTCCTTTCGACAAGTCCATTATGGAGATCATGAGTACATATGAGTCCATTTGGGAGGATCACCATCATAGATCCATGTTCCTCCCCAACACCAGTTTGGTTAACCATGATTATGCATCCCTGCTTCCTGCTGATATTGTCAATGTACCCCAAAGTCCCATATTGTTGCAAGACACAGATTCTGAAGGAAAAATTTGTAACATTACTCAGACAAATCCGATTGACATATCAGCCAAGCCTGGTCCCATCGAGCATGTTCATGTTGGGAAGAACTGCTCGGTAGATGAATCTGATGCATATAAGGCACTTTTCAAATAATTTTGTGATATTTTTGCCTGGTCCTATGAAGAAATGTCAGGGATTGACCCATCCATTGTGGTCAATAAGATTAAAACCTATCCCAAGGTTAAGCTTGTCAGGAAAAAACTAAGGCAAGTCCATCAACGCAAGGCTGTAGTTATTAAAGCTGAAATAGAGAAACTTCTCAAAGTTGGGTTTATTTATCCCGTACCCCTGATGGAATGGGCATCGAACGACGTCCCTATCAATAAAAAGAAGGGAACCATTAGAGTTTGTATCGACTTTAGGGATTTGAATAAATCTTGTCCCAAGGACAACTTTCCTACTCTACACATCGATCAGATTATCGACAACTATGCTAGAAGTGTCATCTTCTCATTTATGGATGGCTTCTCTGGCTATAATCAGATTGAGATATTACCCACCGATCAGCACAAGAGGACATTCATTTTCCCATGGGGAACCTTTGCATATAAGAAGTTACCTTTTGGCTTGAAAAATGCTGGAGCCACATTCCTGCGTGTGATGTCCTATGTGTTTCACAATATTAAACACATTGTTGAACCGTACCTTGACGACCTCCCTGCTCATTCACAGTGATAGGAGGACCACCATGGTCATCTTAGAGACATTTTCCTAAGATGCTGTCATTATAATATACGACTCAATCCGCATAAATGAGTGTTCTACATTGAGACGGGATGTCTGTTAGGCTTTGTGGTCTCTAAGGATGGCATCCGGATAGACCCTTTGAAAATTGTCACCATTTTATCTCTACCAGCCCCAACTAATCTCCTTGAACTGCAAATTTCGCAAGGGAAGGAAAAATTTCTCCGCCATTTTGTGTGCAATTTCGCAGAGAAAACGCATGGTTATATGCGTCTCCTTAAAAAGGACACCCATTATTTTGGGATGACCAATCCCAATGCGCTTTTGATAATCTCAAACACACTCTGACTCATTCACCCGTGAGACACCCCCTAGATTATTCAAAGGACTTTCTCTTGTATATTGCTGCCTCTACTACTGCCATTGCTATGGTTTTGGTGCAGCAAAATCCCAACGGTCAGGAGCACATGATTTACTATGCGAGTAAGAATCTTATGGATTCTGAAACCCGATATTCATGCATGGAGAAGTTAGCATTGGCCACGGTCATTGCTGTACTAAAATTTCGTCACTACATTTTGCTCCGCACAACCACTGTATTGGTAGAACAGAACCCTATGTATTACATCCTGACTCATCAGGTTCTCGGGGGCAAGTACTCCCGATGGATAATTATACTACAGGAGTTTGATCTGGAATTCACCAAAGCCACATCAAAGAAATCCTTGGTCTTTGCTGAGCTCATGTGTGATATTTCTTGTGCTTCGATGGAATATGAGCCCAGTGATTCATTTCCAGATGAATTCATGTTCCTGATCAGCACTACTGATCCATGGTATGGAGATTCGCTTATTTATCTCCAAACACAACGATTTCAGCTGCATTTATCCTGTGACAATCATTGTCGTATTAGTAACCACATGAAATACTACCTCATCCTGAATGATACCTTGTATAGACATGGGATTGATTCTATTCTCCGGCGATGCCTCATCCATGAGGAGGCTGAACATGTGTTGAATGATTACCACTCTAGAGCATGTGGTGGTCATTTATCTGGGATGGCTACAGCCCATAAAATCCTTCGTGCTGGCTATTTCTGGCCCTCAGTCTTCAAATACTATCACGAGGTTGTTAATAAATGCCCACCTTGTCAACATTTTTATCCCAAAAAGCACACTCATCCTGCTCCACTACACCTCGTCATTGTTGTTGGCCTTTTTTCCAAATGGGGTATTGATTTTATGCATTGTAAGCCTACCTCAGGCGGGGGGCATGGTTACATCATCGTAGCCATTGACTATTTTACAAAATGGGTTGAGGTCATGCCTACATATGTAGAATATGGTAAGACTTCCACTCTCTTCCTGTTCAATCATATCATAGCTAGATTTGGAGTCCCGCAGTCCATTGTTACTAATCACGGATCACATTTATGTAATCAAATGATGGAGGAATTGAGTGCCAAGCTAGGTTTTTGCCATGAAAACTCTTCGCCATATTATCCACACGATAATGGTCAGGTAGAGGCCATTAACAAAGTTTTGAAAACTATGCTTTGTCGGATGGTTGGAGATCATAAATCCAACTGGCACCACATTCTTTTATCTGCTCTTTGGGCTTATAGGACTTCGGTGAAAACAACTGCTGGCTTTACACCTTTCCATCTTGTCTATGGAATCGAAGTTGTCTTACTGATTAAATGTTAGATTCCATCTTTACAACTTGTCGTTGAACTTCTCCCAGACACTTCCGCAGAGGAAGAAATATTTTTGTACTTGAATAACCTTGACGAGACTCGAAGAGATGCTGCTTTAGCTAATGAGGCACATAAGAAATGCATCAAGGTGCAGTATGATAAATCCATCCAACCTCGTGCCTTTAACGAGGGTGACCTAGTTTTGACTTATGACCAAAGATATGACAAACTAGGGAAAGGAAAGTTCGAGTCCATGTGGTACGATCCTTTTGTCATTTCTAAAGTTTTAGAGAAGGGGGCTTATGAGCTTGTTGACTACGTTGGAATCCCTTTGGGGCAACCTCGCAATGGGTTGTACCTAAAGAGGTACTATGCCTAGGTATTTCCTGGATAGTATCTTGTATATATGTATATTGCTTTACTTTCAGTGTGCTTTTAGTATTTTTAATATGGTTTTGAGTTTAGTGTCCGCATCTATTTATACCATGTTTTGGTCATGTAGAGTAGATGGATTTCTATGGTTTTGCTGATGGTGCTTGCCACCACACCTTGAATCTTGCCTTAGCTGCCTGGGTCCTCTATTCCCCAGCTGAAGATTTGGTCAGTTCAGGAGTGGTTTGTATTGGTCCCGCTCCCAACAACATCGCCGAGTATCGAGCAGTCATAGGTCTTCTGACCGAAGCTGCCTTGCAAGATGTTCTCATAACTCATGGTTTGTCATCTAAACCATGTTTATACCATTAGAAATCATGTGCTTCTCCGCCTTTTCTGGAGGAGCATGGGGAGAGTTAGGTAACTTTTATTTTCAAAAGTTTTTAAATTTTTTATGAATTTTAAAAATAGAGATATATACATATGTATAAGAGTTCTAATCCTTTTAAAATGTCAAAATGTAGATATTGGACCAGTCTGCCCTGAAGGGCATCCACGCATGTATGTACGTCTTGTATTGGGAGAATACCAAGGCTTGATTAGGGTTCTCTAGGGGAAGCTGGCTAGGCTTACCCAGAGAGTACCTACCTTACGAATTGAGCACATCCCAACCATCATGCAGGAGTTAGTGGTTGGTGTACTCCCTGTCGGGATACGCCTTCTGAGGTGGGTAGCTAGAGCAGTACTGGTATATATAAATTTTTTTGAGGCTATTGAAGCCGAAGAGGCCGAAGAAGCTAGAGTACAGGGTGACCGGGGGGACCAGGGTGGTCAAGCTTAGACCTAGGAGCATTTGATGGACTTTGATCCATATTTTGTATATTTTTTGTATATTATACAGTTATGACTAGATCTGAGGACCAGAGACTCAACCTATCTATATAGACAGAAATTCACACACACACACACACACACACACACACACACAGACACAGAGACACATATATTTGCCGATTTATTTACAAATGTTTTCTATGTGTTTGCTTTATACTTTTATGTCAAATGTGTTAAATGCCAATCCAAGATGTAATTAGAGTATGCATCAGTTAATGAATTTTGATTCCTTGGAATATGATTAAATGTAATGAACTCAAAATTTATTTCCAATAACCTAACTTGCATAAACTGATGCAATAGAATAGGGTTTTGCACCTAATAAGCTTGATTGAGCTGGGAAACCACTAGTTTAGAGTCTAGTCGGACTTCCAGTTGAGTGATACCACATGAAAAAGCATCCCATAGAAGCTCAATGACAGCCCTATATTTAGCCACATTATTGGAAGCAGGACCTAAGCAAGTGCCTCCTGAGGCAACTAACTGTCATGAGGGCGAATAAATGACCCATGCAGCCGAAGCTAAATTACAAGTGTGGCGACTAGCGCCATCAGCAAAACCTACAAACCTCTCGAAATACATCTGAAACAACCAGTAGATGGTATAAAAAACACAAACCGACGAACTAGTCTACATAAAAATACATACAATAAAGTACAAGAAAAAGTGCTAAGCCTAAGCATGGTACTTTTTTAGGTAGAGCCCATTTCTAGGCTTAGCCAGCTTATTCCCATCGAAATCTATCAATTCATATGGGCCCTTCTTTAACACTTTTGACATGATATAAGGTCCGAACCACATAGACCTGAACTTTCCTACCCCTAGGGGTTCTTTGTCTTGGTCCCAGAGCAAAACAAGTTCCCCCTCAGAAAAAATTTGAGGCTTGACCAATTTATCATATTGCCTTTTGACCCTATTTTTATGAGCTTGGTTTGCTGTCAGCGCATCTCTATGTTGTTCACCAATATGTTCTAAATGTGATAGACATTCTTCAAGCTCAATCGTATCAGGTAACACATGAATAGCAATTCTTAAAGACAAGATTTCACATTCAATCGGGGTAACAACTTCCACTCCATGGACGAGTTGGAAGGGAAAAAACCCTATATTAGTTTTTACATTAGTATGATATGCCCAAAGTGCAGGATATAGCATGATATTCCAGTTGGAATGGGCTGCATTAATAGTATGTTTGATGATAGTATTCAAAGCTTTATTAACAACCTCGACTTGACCGTTTGCTTGGGGATAGAACGAAGATGAATGTTCTTGTCTAAATCCTAGCATAGTGGTCAATTCAGTCATCATGCTATTTTGGAAATGACTACCATGGTCAGTGAAAATCACTTTAGGTATACAAATTCGTGCAATAATTTGATTGAACACGAAAAAAGCTGCAGTTTCCCCTTCAGCTTTAATGGTGGGAATTGCCTCTGCCCATTTCGTAAAATAGTCCACAACGACAATGATATATTTGTGCCCCCCAGCCAAATTTGGGTTACACGTCATGTAATCAATCCCCCACTTCATGAAGGGGCCCACTGAGATGACGGGAAATAATGGAGCAGGATGTGACCGCATTTTTCTGGTGTAGAGATAACAAGGGTGACAACGCTTCACTGCTTCTACACAATATTTAAAGATTGTGGGCCATAAATAACTGGCATGTAATATCTTATGGGCCATTGCTAACCCAGATAAATGACCCCCACATGCTCCACTATGGGAATCATTTAGGACAATCTCCGCTTCTTCGTGGGTAAGACATCGACGCAAAACAGAATCTACCCCCCTTCGGTATAAAGTATCTCCTATGATGAGGTAGTACTTGGCATGTAGGCGTAGTTTACGTCATTCTTCCTGTTTGTGCCAGAAATTGTTTCTAAGGCCAGAGAAACAAGCCAACACAATCTCAAATAAAACTTGATAAAACAAAGTAGGTTTTTTGTAATGTTTTAGTGGTTGTAAACTTTTGGGGAAAGACAGGGAATACACTCATGAGAAAAGTAATAACTAAATCATAAACAGAAGAAGACAAAGATGCATAATACATTCAACAAGATCCAACAGAAACAATATTGAAGTTCATTCATAAAAGACAAGCATCACTAGCATATAAACATAAACCAGTAATGAGTATATCAATTAAGCAACTAGAAAAGTTGAACAATGAAGCCAACACAGAAACTGAAGGGTAAAAGTGTCATATATCTCATAATTTCATCATCAAATGTATACAAGAGCTTTGATACTTAACTCATGAACAAGTCTGAACTCATGAACAAGTCTGCAGACCTCTTGAAGCTATCCCAAAAATTGAACCTTTCTTCAGTCCCTTTGTCCCTCTTTTATAATTACAAATAAATAGTTCTATCTCCCCTTCATTAGGTCGAAATTGAAACTACCCAGCAGTTACATTAACTAACTAACTCAACTAATTGACTAAAAATAGCAAATCGGATTTCTGGCAAATATGGTGAATTTCTGGAAAATAGGTGTCAAAGAAGCTTCCATATCTATCAATTGGTGACACCTGTGTAAAAAATGAGAGAGGTTTTTGTAAATGGGTCTGTGATGGAAAAAAACCTCTCTTTTAAAAAAAAAATTGATCTCCAATCAATCAGAATCTTCCCCGCAAAATGAACACTAAAACATGAAAATATTAAATATTTAAAATCCTTGAAAAATAGGCTTCAAATATTAAACTGAATCTTTCAAACCTTGCTAGCTGTTGCAAAACTGAGAGAGGTTTTTTTAGATGGGTATCTTATGAACAAAAAAATGTTTTGGTTTTCAAAAATTCCTCTCTCTTATCTCGTGGTTGGCATTTTACTTCAATAACCCAAGACAGGAAAAATAGAGCAGAATTCTGTTTCTACTGCCTCCTTTTTTCATTCATAAGTGCTTCTTTCTTTCCTTGCCAATTTAATGTTTGTTGTTCAAGGTGTTTCAAATGTAGAAGTGCATTTTCCAATTCGTCCTTAAGCCACTGATTGTCTCCTTGTAATTGGGCATAAACATTGTGGACACTTTCCAATTCCACTTCCAACTTTTTGACTCAATCATTGTGCTACTTAGATTCAGCCTTTAGGTCAGCCTTCTCTTTTTTGTAAGCTCTGAACACTTTTTTGAAGGAGATTTATTTCAAATTCAAGCTT
Source organism: Pseudotsuga menziesii (assembly GCA_001517045.1). NCBI lineage: Eukaryota > Viridiplantae > Streptophyta > Pinopsida > Pinales > Pinaceae > Pseudotsuga > Pseudotsuga menziesii. The sequence continues at coordinate 19,013 of LPNX011004788.1, read as the reverse complement.
CTCTAATTCTAAGTGATGAGATGCCACTGAATTTTCAAGGGTTTCATTTTTCTTTATGAACTCTTCCATTTTCTGGAGAACTTGAGGAACATTCACATCATCATGCTCACCTATTTGTTTGTATTCCCTCAATTTCTGGCTAATATCCTGCAATTTTATACAGACTAACTGAATGCTCTCCGCATCTAGCCCCAAGGACTGAATTTGCTTCAGCATTGTCTGAAATCTTCTGTCAAGGTCATTTCTATCTTCTTTCAAGCAATAAAGTTCTTGTTGTAGTGCATCCCTCTGGTCCACTCGAAATGTGACCTCATTTAACAAACTGTTTTTGTCTTTTTTCAGTGTATAGACTTTATTTTCTAAATTCTTAATAGAATCAACTGTGGATGATGATTTCTCCTTAAGATTGTCATTATCTTCTTGCAAATGACTAGTCTCTTCCTCTAAAAGATTTATTCGTTTATCAGCATCCTTCAGCCTCTCATTCCTAGCTTGGAGTTCAATTAACAACATTTTTTGGTGTTCTTGCAATTGACTCATTGACTGTTGGTAGTTTTTAAGAACATCATCGAACTTCAACATTTGCATAGACTCATCTTGAAGTTTAATGCCAACATTTTTTTCCTCGTTATATTTTGTTATGGGTCCATCTTGTAAAGAAGTTGTCCTCTGAATTCTGTGCCAAATATCCTGTTGAAAAGCATTTTTCTCTCTCTCCAAGTTCTGTGTTCTTTCCTCTTTAATATTAATGCAAAGAATCTCCACCTGTAATTTCATCTTTGATTCTTTTGTTATCATCATTAAAATGGACCATTTTTATTTGCAAGTCCTTTGCTCTATTTTTATCAGCCTCATACATCTTCAAACTTTGTTCATACTGAAAAAACCATGGTGTCATTTTCTGCTTGTGATATTAAAAGAGCCTGGTGCAACTTCTGGATTTCTTCATTGGATTTTTGCAACTGCTGGACCCCTGTCATAACCTGTACCTTGAGGATATGATTCTCGTGATGAAACTTGAAAAGCTCATCTCGTAAATTAGCAAGAGTTTTCCCACTATCCTGTTGGTTAACTGTTTTAATATTGTCATGATTCCCAACCTGTTTGTTTTTTGTACCTTGCAATGGATCTGGCGAGTCTTGGATTTTGTCCAGCATATCAACCTTCATCAAAATGTGTAGAGTATGTTCTTTAGTCTTTTCACCATTGATTTTATCTGATACAAATCCTGGCATTCCCTGCACATTAACCTCAATTGAAGTGCCTGTAGTATGCTGTTCCATCTTTTCATTGTTGATTTTTTCTGATACAAATTTTGGCATGCCCTGACATCTACTTTCAGCAAAGTGTCAATAGCATGCTGTTGTGTCTCCACCTGCAACGGAAAATTCCATATTTTTAGGCAATGTGTCTCCACCTCAGTGTTCACCAACTTCGTAACCTTCAGTTTGAGAATCTCTTGCTGGAAATCACGCCCCATTCCATTGTCCGTCACGATTTTGCCATAAATTGGCATACAGTTGCCAGAAAGTTGTCGGAATCTCCCTCACATGAGACTGGTGCCTGTTTACATGAAAAAAAACTTGGTAAAACACATATCAAACGTGACCAATGATTTATTTAACACTTCCTCAGCGAAATCCCCAAAAAATCGGACTGAAAAATGACCATTCTGGCAAAAAACGATTTTCTTGTAGCGCCACGGTGTAATTTTTTTGCAGTTGCGCTACAAGAATAATTTAAAACCAATTTTGGCACTGTTTTACAACTTTTTTCCATTTTGCATGAAGTTTACGTGATGTTTGAATGATGGGTATGCTTTTAATATGATTTGTGAGTCCACTATTCAACATGATGACCTTTTAAAACCCTTCAATAATCTATGGGATCAAAAATAAAACAAAAAGTCTAAAGACAAAAGCTCAAAATTTCACTTAAAAACTAAAAATCTCTTAAAGGAAGCAAAAAAAACCAAACTAAAGCAAATGAGTAACGTGGAATAAACTGCAAATCAAACAAAAATTGAAGAAACAAATTACTGACTTCTGCAGGACACTTCAAAGTTTGGAGATAGATAAGTATATCTCCATACCAGGGGTCAGAGGTGGAAATCAAAAAGATGTGCTCATCTAGGAATGAGTCTTCTTCAATAACTACATCTTCTTCTACTGGAAATTCTGCAATAAGCTCAGAAAAAAGCAAGGATTTTTTGGATTTGGTGGATTGAAAATCCAAGTCAAAATCTTGGAGAATGACTATCCATTTGTTGAATTTGACTCCAACTATTCGTCAGGACAAAACATATTGAAAAGGATTAACATCTGCCACTACTGTTGTAGTCCTTAGTAAGATGTAGTGACGTAACCTCTGAACAACATAAACAACTGCTAAGGCCAACTTCTCGACGTGGGAGTACCTAAGTTCAGGTCTAGCTAAAGCATGACTAAGATAGTAAATGACATGCTCTTGGAGCTTATCGTCCTCCTGGACTAGGACCACCCTTATGGTCGACTCAGATGTGGCTAGATACAATATAAAATATCTAAAGTAATCTGGAAGACGCAATAATGTTTCCGACAACAAAGCTTTTTTCAATGCCTCGAATGTGAGTTGTGCAGTTTCATCCCATTCAAATGGGGTGTCCCATTTTAACAAGCACATGAAACCCTTAGTAATCTTGGCATAGTTTACATTGAAACGTCGAAGAAAATTGGACTTTCCCTACAGGCTTTGAAGTTTCCTGATAGAATGAGGAGGAGGCAGATTTACAATGGCCTAGACTTTTAAAGGATCCACCTGAATGCCTTTGTTAGAGACAATGGATCCGAGCAGTTTCCCTGACTCGAAACAGAACACACACTTGTGGGGATTCCAGTGAATTTTATAGTATCTGCATCATTCAAATATCAAACGAAGGTGATCTGGATGGTCAATCCTATTACAAGAATGCGCAGGCCAGTCATCAAGGTAGGGTTCGACAATGGCTTTAATATCATGAAAGGAAAAATTCATTGCTCGCTAAAACGTAGCCCCAACATTTTTCAATCCAAAGGGAATTTTCTTGTACGCTAAGGTACCCCAAGGACAAATGAAAGCAGTTTTATGTTGGTATTTTGGTTTTATTTGAATTTGATTATATCCAGAGAAACCATCCATAAACAAAAAAACTTCACTTCTCGTGCAAGCATCAATAATTTGATCTATAAATGGCGTGGGATAGTTGTCCTTAGGACAGGATTTATTTAAATCTCTAAATTCAGTACAGACGCGTATGGTCCCTTGCTTCTTATCAACAAGAATGGGGTTGGATACCCATTCCGTCAAAGCTATGGGATAAATAAAACTGGCTTTCAATAGTTTTTCCACTTCAGCCTTCACTACCACTGCTTTACACAGGTTAACAGGTCTCAACTTTTGCCGAACAATTTTAGCGTCAAGGTATGTTTAGATATTGTGATCGACTATAGATGGATCAATGCCTGGCATCTCCTCATATGACCAGGCAAAAACGTCACAGAATTCCTTAAACAAGGCCGTATATATCGCAATCTCCTTAGGAGAGAAGTTTGCGCCGATATGTATATTTTCCACAACGTTAGGATTTACAGAGATGTTGATAGGGATGGTAGCATAAATATTTTCCATATTCCCCTCAGCAAACATTCATTCCCTTGGTAAGGGATTAACGGGCATATCAATATCGTCTTCCAGTATCATATGAAACTCTTGATTCTCTATCCTGGTTAACTCTGGAAGAAAATAGGATCGATGGTGAAGATCTTCACAGATCTTATCTTGTCCACACATAACTTCCAGAATGGATTCATCAGAAGGTAAAACCATATCTAAACAGTCTGTAGAATGCAAAGAGTTTTCTGCCCAAGCAGGCAAATAGAATTCTTCCAGTTCCTCTCAAACTGAGAGGGGGACCGGAATGGGATCAACAGTGGTTTGGGTGATAGCTTGATAAGCCACTTCCACTGCCGATAAGGGCACTTCAGGTTCATGGTAGGAAGGGAGAACCCAAGGTTCGGTCCTATCAACAACCGTGGCTATGGACTTCCCTACACTAGTAGAACCTATATAATTAATCAGAGCTGGAAGATCAAATGTGCCCATCAATGATGCATACATTCCAGCTCCTAAGCACTCTGCAACAGGTTTGGCTTGATCAAATAATGGTATTGTGGACTCATTATATTCCATGAAGCCTTTTCGAGTAAAATTGAGTTGGTCAACAGTAACCAAGTTCCCTTCATGTGGAAACACTACCACCTGAAAGACAGCTGATGTAATAGCAGACATGGCATAAGTACATCTTCTTCCCAAGAGCAAGTTATAGTCCAAAGGTGCATCAATCACCTCCACCTCAATAGACACTGCTTTCCCTACCAGCTTAATTTCAAAACCTGGTAGGATACCATACAGACGGAATGACCTTCCGTCGAAAGAAGTAAGTAGGGTATTTGATAGGACTAGCTCTGGGGATACAAGAGCTTTCCAACATGACAAGGACATAACACATGTAGAAGCACCCTCATTGACAACTGCCCTTCCAATGGTCTTTCCACCATGAATGACATCTATCGACAAGGCTACATGATATGGTAGGCAAATTTTGACATCAGACAGATTAAATTTCGCCACGAGACTCGATGAGTCCATACTGCCTAAGGCTGCTAAGACTGCATCCCACTGGGTGAGACAACTCTGTAACACCTCTAAAGTGGACATTGCACAAGGTGTTTGGGATAAGTCTTCAACTACGGAGTATTTTGCTGTGGCCCTAGCATTATGATTATGCAAAGTATTCTTAAAGACACCTTTCGGTATCTTGGGCATAATTTCGGCAGGTTTCTCAATTGTGAGAGGGTTAGAAGTTTCACCTATGGACTTACCCTTCTTTGAGGTCTCTTTTTCATAGTTCTTATTCCTGGTCTATATTAAAGTTTGAGATCAGACCGTGTTGATATAAATGGGGTCAGGGGCATTTGAGGTGCCCCCTATTGCATTTGAAACTGAAGCAGAATTCTTCCCCTGGGGAAAAGGATCCTTCAGGACAGCCGGTTGTTGAGCTTTTAACAGCTTCTGAGCTTTTTCCATAAGGGAAAAAATATCAGTAAGGTGATATTCATGGAACGACTTACATGGGAATTTCACCTTATTCTTTTCTTTCTTTCCCCCATTAGCATTATTTGCAGGTTTTTGCTTGTTTTGATTTCCCTCCCCTTTCTTTCCTCTCTTCTTTTTCCTGTTGGGCTGCTGATTTCCCTTCTGAGAGGTCTGTGCAAAAATATTTGTATTTTGGGGTGAGGGGGAATCCTTTGCTTCCTTCACCATAGAATGTTTGATGGACAATTGATGGAGCTGTTTGGCCAAATATTCTACAGTGGGAGAATTCACGGAACCAACCACACCATCGGCATGGGGTCTGGGCTTAGGTTTCTCTGCATTATGTGTTGGCCTCAGTGCCTCAGGGATAATCTCATATAAGATCCCAGACTGAGAATAAATCAAATCAAGTTGTTGGGCCCTTAGGATAACTTCTTCCTCATTCGTCACTCCTGAAGTAGATACGTCCTTAGATATATAAGGAAATAGGGATTTAAGGAACCATTCTAATAAGAACTTAGGAGGAATAGTGGATTTAATAAGTCTCTTCCGCCTCCTCCACTCTTGGATGTGATCTGAGATATGGGTGGCCTTGTTCTACCGAAAGGTAGACAACAAGTCCGTTCTTAAATCATATCGGACAGGAAGCTGGAAGTGACTAAGGAAAGCATTAGCCAAGTCCCAAAAACTGTTGAACACAGCAGAAGGAAACTCAATGTACCATTTTGCTGCAATACTTGTCAAGGTTCTTTGGAACAGCCTCAACCGAACTAAATCTTCATTCAGTGAGTTGGAAGAGCACCATAAATGGAAAGTGGTAGCATGAGCCCTAGGGTCTTCACCAACTTTGCAATCGAATTTTGGGATGTCTGAGGACAACTTGGTACGTACATGTGGCCAGGAGGGATCATGCCTCACCGGGTCATTCCTCAGTTTAGACAAATCTAGCAAGTTTAACATTGCCAAGAAAGGAAGCTTAGGTCTAACCAGAGCACTAAAAGTACCGGTTTTGGGATTAGAGGGACCTTCCACCATATTCCCATATGTGAAGGTGGGGTTACCCCCTGCTGCCAGTTGTGAAGTGGATGGGTTGCTTTGAAAAGGGTTCCATCCATAAGCCATAGGATTGTTTGTGTAAGGTACAATATAAGAGGTTTTGGATGCCCCAGTTGAAACTGGGGTTTGAAATACAGGAGCAGGTATCCCTCTGCTAAAAAGCGAAAAGGAAGAGATCGTGAACAGAGCTGAAACCAGAGTTTGAAAAACTTGGCCATAAGGGTTAGTGTTTCCAAACTGCATCCCTACATATGAGGGTGTTGGGCCTATGTATGGAGTGGATGGGGGAATGTGCCCCCCATTCCAAGGAAATCCTTGGACAAAAGCCTAGGATCCTATAGTACCACTCTGGGTAGTGTGTGCAAAGGAAGTAGGTACAATAGGTACACTAGGAATCCTAGTGACCATTCCACCAGAAGCACTTGCTAGACTTGTGGGACCTGGTGGTTGAACCACTCGAATCGTTGGAGTTAAGGGCGTAGTAGGTATGTTTTTTCTAGGGGTACTAATCAGGGGAGGTAGCACCCCTTCAGCTGTAGCGGCTCAGGTGAAGGTAAAAGAACTTTCTCCTACAGTAGACATTATCCTGACCACAGGGACACCAATCACAGGTGGATCAAAAGGATGAACCTGAACGATCACAGGATCATTTAAGTTAGTTAGAGGTGTATTAAAATATCTTGCAAACTCATCAGCCTGCAAGTCTTCTATCTCAAGTATGTTTAAATCAAGATGGTTTTCCCTAAGTTCTAGTTCACTCGAAACTTCCCTGACTCCTATCGGTTCAAATGAACCGCCTGTGTCCAATCTTCGCCTTTTAGGGGGAGGTGGAGGTTCCAATGTGATAAGAGGAGAAAGGTTTTTCAACCTTTGTGACCTTCTAATAGGTAGGGGTAGGTCCTCCATGATTGTAAATTTAACATTTCAAACCCTAAGGTCAGCTAAACACAGACAAACCACAGAGCAATCAGTATGAAAATTCCTAAAGTCTCAACAATCAGAAAGGGTAAAAGATATGCTTTCCCGAAGAAAGTTGAAAGACAGTTTCTTGGTGTCCTTGAAGAGGTTCTTAGGCACAAGTGGAGGAATAATCCATAGCCATCCTACACTTTCAACAAGGGTTACTTTCCAAGCCCGTCCAAGGTGAACCAAAAATAGCCTTCCGATTTACCTGTGCATAAACCCTAGATGTCAAGAGACTAGAGGCTACCTTAACTATACCAACAGTCTGGGGGACAGTCGCAAGCCTGATTCGTACACATGGGCAGGGTAGCTAAGCCTGAAAGTCTGTCTAGGACAAAATCCCTAGATGCGTAAAAACCTTGGTCTACGTTTCGACAAGGAATCAGAGGGTTATCTCCTTAGTCCAATGCCTCCACACGGCCTCATGCTTAACTCCCGTTTGAGAGGAGCTTCCCAGATACTATTGATAAAGAGAAGGATTTACCTATCGATTGGCCCACTATGTCTGAATTTAAATACTTATGGGGAGTTTACACTTCCTATCCCACAACTCTATCCTAAGCTAGTAGTTGTATGGTCCTATAAAACAAAAATTACTAATAAGTTTTAATTATAGCGTTCATTTTAAGGGATATTTTTTACTCAGAAGGCAAGTGGAGTGAAAGACTATGATGTTATTGAATTGATAAGAAATGTAAAAACAACAGGTGTATAAATCAATTTCAAAGAAAATGATCACTACTTAAAACAAGCTTCTCTTTTCTTTTCTTTTTTGTAAATTTAAACTGATGAAGATGAAACTAGTAAAGAGAAAACTAAGACTATATTTTTGTAAATTTTTAGATTTTATTTGAAAAATGAAAATAAAACTACTATATGCAAATCAAATGCAAAAGTTTCTAATGTTTTCTTTTCACTTTTCAAATTCCTCAAAGACTACTATGTACCTAAATGCAAAATTCTTGAGTATGCTTGAATAAATTAACTGTATAAAGTAAGCAAAATGAAGTAAACCAGATTCATAAAACCAAAGATCAACCACCTAAGGAAGACTTGGAACAAACCTAGCCAGGAAGACACAATGAATAGAAATCACTAAAATCAATCAAAGGCAAGTGACAAACCAACACTATTCAAAAATAGAATGGTATATACGGTATCTAGAACCCTGATCATTGATTCAGACAACCAGCACTTGGACCTATTACCCAATAGGAAAATCCACTTCAAAATGCTAACAGAAAAAAATCCAAACAACAACAACTCAAGGGCTTACTAGAAAGCACAAAGTATGGTTAACAGGGTCATCGAACTTATAGTGCAATGCTAATACTGAAGACCACTAAGCAAGAAAAAATCCACAGAAGAATAGGGACAAGCAAACCCTAACCCAAAAATTTTGTTTCTCAAGCTTGTACGCGACTATGTACAAGAGCAACCCACGTATTGTATGCGACTGTGTAATAGTGCAACCTGTGTACACAGACCTCTGTACGTGACTATGCAACATAGAAACCCGTGTACCGGAGTTAAATTTTTCAAAAAAAAAAGAAAAATTATAAAGGAATTCAAAACACCACTACTAGTCTGAACCAAGACAAAACACCACACACTGAATCAAAGCAAAGACTGGGCAATGATATACAGAGTTAACCCACAGCAGTCTGGGCTCCCTAGTGGAGTTGCCAATTCTATTGTTCAGGAATAAACACCCTTATAACCTAGGGTCTGGGGTTACCAACTTACTTCTAAAACTTGCAGACAATTAGCTTTAGTTAAGTACAAAAAGGAAATAGGAAGAAATATTGGACTCACCTGATTACCGACGGTTGATCCAAGCTTTATCTTCTTCCGCTCTGCTTCTCTCCAAAGCTTTCAATGATGCACCTCCTTCACCTGCAAAGAGAAAATTCTCCAAATACAATCTTGTATAAGTATATATAACAGGTTAGGTAAACAACATATGTAGTGCTTAATCAAATATATTCATCAAACCCTAATACATGAAAGAGACTCAACACAAAGTTGGAAGAAGAATTATCTTTATTAAAAATCAGTGAATGAGATAAGTGTACAACCCAACGCCTGAGACAATGACTCCTCTACAACCAAAGGACTCTGAGTTCTGTTGCTCCAAAAATTCTGAAGATATACCACCAGCATAACTTTGCTCTCCAAAATTGATTGATTAATGCCCTCCCTAAGGCCTTTATTTATACTTTGGGAAATAGAGTAGTTTCGAAGGTTGAGGAGGTCGAGATGGTTGGGGTAGTTGATGATTAAGGCCCAAATAATCTCCATTAATCGTGATTTATATTTTTTAATGTCAAATGGAGATGTATACAACTATTAATATAGGCAACCTGCATATGACACGCGAGTCTCTTAAAGGAAACCCGCGTATAGATCTGTAAGCGGGTTGTAATGGAGATAGTCATGTACAATACGCAAGTTGTCAATGAGAATAGTTGTGTATGTACATGATTTTCAATGGAGATAGTCATGTACGCCAATCCACACTTAGAAAAATAATGTAGCAAGCTGGTTGAAAGGTAAATGTATCTCATGCCATGCCCATCTATAGTGTTTAGGCAAACTTCAATCCTAAAATGTCCTTTTGTGTACCAACATAATGAATTGTCAGCACTTGGATGGAGAAGTGCCATTTGGGTTGATAACATACACTTGTTATAAAGATCATTTGAAACCATCACTTATAGGCATATCCCTAGGGAACATAATGTAGTTGCTGACTCATTAGCTAATTACATCCTAGATTAGCATATTGCCCATTCATGATGTTAAATAAAATATGGTTCATTGTAAATAAACAATTAAAGACACATAAAACTCATGTAAAATACATTCACCATTTGAGACATATAAACACCAGGTAAAAGTATATATATGAACATGCTTACAAAAATAGGTCACGAGACCTCATCTGAAGCACGTAGGCTTTCAGGAAAAAATCACCATACAAAATCTTGAAGCTATCAGCTTTTCATAGATATCTCATGCACACAATGTCTAGTGATGCTCATGGTAACACATCACTTCCTGGGCTACTCTATGTAGTAGCCTACTAAACTGACCCGGTACTCTCGCTGTAGGTCTCTGATACCTTAGAGGGAGGTCATTAATGGAAGCGTCAGGGATGTCTAAGGTCAACCTCTCCAGGATTTGCTCTAACTCCCCAGTAATATCATCACTCTGCGGTACAAAGCGGGCTCCAGCTCGTCTATCCAATGGGGAAGCTCCCCCATTTCGTGCTGCTCCAACATCTGCATGAAAATATTCAGGTCTCGTTACTCAACATAAAAAATATAAAACATCAGAAAGCATAAAAAATATTTTGTCCATTTTAGGGTTTCCTACTTCTTACTGATGTCACCCCATTGTTCGCCAGGTGGGAGCGGTAGGTCAGGGTCTCCACTGAAGTCTGTACTCACATAAGCATAATCCTCCACCATGAGGATATGATCTCAGAGCCATCTGAAGAATGGGTCACCAAACTTCACCTTCTCCCTGCCCGCTCCAGTACAAGCCATAATTCAGACCCACCTTTGCATGCAAGGGTCCTACTCTCTTAGCTCTATGAAGACCACCTGAGGTCTCATATATGGTACCCACTCAAAGAAGAAGCAGGATAGAATGGAACCAAATCCAAACTACTTCAGTTCCCCCTGTCGACACTTAGTTAGATGATCCTTGAATATTGGAAGCAAGGCTTTCTCCCAGTTGAATACTGTACGTGCCATGTCCTCTATGGAATACAACATGTGTGCCCTGGAAGCCTGGTGTACTCCCTAAATCCTGGCCACTCTCTGCATAGTAAATAAGACAGTTCATAGAGGTCCATCCATCACCGCCTTTATGGGGATTTTCCTCCCCGATGTCCTCGTCCCTGGGATACAGTGACGGTCTATCAACTCTTGTGTGGTAATATCCCCTCCTTGGGAACCTGTCAGCGAGATGGGGGCACCCTATATCGAGAGTCCATTCAACAAGTATATGTCCTCTACCTCTACTGTCAAAACATGAGCTCCAACCTCAAAGTGTTGCTGCTCTGGATTCCACATCTGGAGTATGTGCTCTAGCAACCGCTTGTGTGATACCATGCTAGGAGTCTGGAAGAAATTCAGGATCCCACAGTCTCTTAATGCGGCTATGCAACCCGCATTCCTTTCAGCGAAAATGTCATCATTGTCATGTTGTCTTTCTTTCCATATCACCATTTTTTATCAGCAAAATCCTGCCAAAAACAATCATAACACATATTAGATTCATCCTCAATCATTTAAATCCAAATAAATGATCTATTTTTTCTTGTGTTATCAATTTTAAATCTTCATGGCTGGCACCACCTACGCGTTGTTGAAGACAGGTAGTGGCACCGCCTATGAGCCTTGTTTTCAGCGCTATTCTAGTGAGGTACCATGTATCCCGCAAGGGATAAGCATGGTTCCCGTTCCCATGGTTTTAGGGCTTTCCATACAGTCCCAAAACCCTGTCAAAAATAAAAATTGAGACTATGAAAAGGAAGATTAAGGTTTTAACTATTACCTGGAACTGACGGCGCTCGAATCCGATGGTGGAAACTCCCGATATCAGTCACTGAAGATCTGACTAGGAAAGTGCTCCAAATGCTCTCCGCTATGGGTAAATAGTAAAATGATTTGGTTTTTCACTATTTACGTGACTTTTATACACATTTTTGGGTTTGACATGATATAGTTTTGATTTAAAATCACTTTTTAATTGAAATTTATCAGTCGTAATCCCTTAATCTTAGTTATGAGTGCATTTAACACTTGTTTTTGAGTCGATTGCAGGATAGAAGAACCATAGTAGTAAAGTTTTAGGAGTTTGTTTATGACTTTTTTGTACTACCATAAAACAAAAAAAGTCGATGAGCGTTTGTTACGACACTTTGGTCACGCTCTTGAAACCTAGTATCAAACGTCCGAGTCCATTTTCGATTCTTTCTAGGCTCTCAAAAATGACATTATGTAAAGAAACCTCATGGAGTATTCTTTCAACTCTTTTCAGGCTCCTTAAACATGAAAATATCATCGAGTCCATTTCCAATTCTTTCCAGGCTCATAAAAATTAACATTATGTAAAGAAACCTCATGGAGTCCTCTTTAAACTCTTTTTAGGATCCCTAAATACGAAAATATTGTCGAGCGATCTTGTCTTTCTTGGGCTATAGGGAAGACCCAGGTTTTATACCATTAACTTCGCACCAACAAACAGACCCACAGTGTTGGCCCTTTCAGCAACAACCTGCGAACAAGTTGCAGTCTCACCCGAAACAGCTATGGGGTGCCGCAGAACCGGGTTTCTACAAGCAAAAGAGGGATATTACTGTACCTTTAGCCTTAACAACAAATATTTATACCAAATAGAGCTTCAATAGTCACTTAATTAGCTTCGCAGTTAGATAAAATACGTTTCTTGCTTAACCCTTAACTGGGAATTCACGGTGAAGTTAATATTTAACAGTTATCTTACTTTATCAATTATCTACTTATCAATGCATAAAATAAAACCATAATGGAAACAACAAAAAAGAACCACAACACAAGATATAATGTGGTTCACCCCCAATGTAGGGGATACATCCACAAAACTGCGCTTTTATTCCACTGCTTACAAAACAACAGTTCTGATCTGCGCACTCTCAACAGCAGATCTGTCCTTCAGACTAACTGCGCACTTAGTTGCAGTTCCTTTCTTACAATCTCTAACTGTGCACTCAGCTGCAGTTCCCTTCTTTACAAAACCCTCTGCGCACACAGATGCAGAGGTCGTCCACACACATAGCTGGGACTTGACCTTAAAACCCAAAAATATATCTAACTTCTTCACATCATATGATCCTCATTTCATTAGATACCCTCGACATCTTTACATGAGTTCCTATGTATACAAGTGCACTATTACAAAATCATGGGCTTACACCCGAAATTTATGGAAAATTACAAAAAAGAGGGCTTTGACTCAACCTCGACACCCCTAAGACTATTTTGAGCTGCAAATATGCTTACAAGCTTCCACAAAAACTGTGGAGTTACCAAAATTAGTGACCATTAAGGCGTACGCCCCAACAGGCCCCTAAGACTCACCAGTGTCCCGTCCTGGGACACTCTGCTGCTTGTCTGGTGGGAGAATCTTGTTGGTGAAGATAGTAAACTACTGTCGGCTGCTTGCTCCTTCTCTACTAGCTCCTTTTACACTATGTCGAGTTCTGTATCCATATGCATCTCTGTAACCATCATATTTAATTTTCCTGCCCCCCTGCTCCCTTATATACTTGTTATCATTGTCTTCCCTTCTGCTACTTCTACCACGTCCGCAGCTTGCTTGATCCTTCATCCTTTCATCCTTGGTAGATTACCTATGTTCCTTATGCTGCTGTTTTTCTTCGCAATATTTATGATGGTCATGGGAATCATTGGGCCTTCTAAATCTATCAGCGACTCCATCCCTTGAACTGCCTTCCGTTCATGTCCTATCGAACATTTTACCATCCACAACTTTGGGTCCTTAACAGATGGTACCCCTGGGATTGCATGCCAATGTACTTTTGCATAAGACAAACAACATGCCTCCATTCTGCTGAGCCAGGAGGATACATCTCGGGATCCTCCAAAGTTTTCCCTAATTGCTTGTGTCTGTCTTCATTCCTCTTAGAGTGAACTTCTGGTTTAAACTTCTTCCTAGTAGATCGTGTCTGCATTGGTTGAGTTGGTACTGGGGGAGTTTCTTCGCGGGGTGCAGAGGTAGGTGGATTGCTCATAAGGTTCTTCAGACCTGTCTGTTCAAATTCTCTCAACAGTTCTTGAATTTTGCAATCAGTTGACATGGACTCAATTGTAAGACTCAAGGAAATGCGTAATGCGATTTCCGCAGGCCTGGGTGCCTTCTTATAGAATCCATTGACCAAATCTGCCATAACTATGCATTGAAGACACCAAATTTGACAGATATCTTGTCCCAACGGTGCTAGATTTCTTAGGATCTCATTATTACAGGAAGTTAATGCAGTTAACCTACCGGTGCCACCAATTTTGATTTTTTCCAACAGTCAGATTTTGAGCTCCGACACACCTGTCCTTCTTCGGCACCACCAGTAAATCTGGTTGCGCCACAATAAGGATATTCGACACTTCCTGACCCTGGATTCGACAGGGCTTCAAGCTTCGACCTGCGATAGAATGTCTTCCACAGCCTCAATGATTCCTACTACGAGCATATTATCTAGCTCCACCCTAACGTTTTCTTTATACTTAGGGTTCAGCCTATAAGGGCATTGCTTCACAAGCTTCACATCAGGTTTTAAAGGGATTTTTATCACTCCTATATCACCAAGGATACCTTTCATTTCTGAGAACTTCGTCGAAAATAAGTCCTGATACTCATGGAGAAGTTGGGTCACTTTGCTTACCGTTTCTTCATCCCAATAATCTCCAATAGTAGCATACTTAGGCATTTCTTCTGACCCAATGTTTACTTGCCTTGTCTTCAAGGGTTGAGTCACTTTTGGTGCTTTGACTATTGGTCCATGTACTTTGCAATGTCCTTCTGACTCAGGAATGTTTATGTTGCATGGGTCATCATCCTCGTCAATTGTGAGGTTATAGCATTATACTGCATTAGCTTCTTGTTCCTTCCAATCAGGTTGGTACTTAGTTATTTCTTTATCATCAAACAACTTAGTGTGGATCAGCCTAACAGCTGCATCCAAATTAGGACAAACCTCATTAATATAAAATGTCAGCACAAAAATATCAACAAGACTATCCCAACTTACAGTACCATGGCGAAGCTCCACCTCTGCATACCAATTCTTCGTGACAGGTTCCAGGGTGTGCACAAACCGATGTACCCATTCTTCACGAGGGACATGCTTCCATGCTTCATGACATTGTTCCAAATGTTCTTGAGGGCTAGTCTGACCATTAAACCTGCTTAGCACCTCCTGAGGTTGATCCATGAATCTGAGGTGAAGAAGCTTTTGACAAGCTTCCCAACTATGGATGTACTTCTTATGACCATTCCACCATCTGGTAGCTGTGGCTCTGAATGCTGAACCTAGAGTCTCCATTTTTTGTGAATCTGGTACCTGCTCTGAGAATTGAAAAATAAACTCTTCGGGGTCTGTCAAGCCATAAAAAATAGGTAAGACTCTTGTCTGTGAGCCAAGCCATCTGAGAGACTTGGTAATTCTTGCACATCGGTGTCCATGTAGCTCATAAAGTCTATGCTTCCAATTCTCTAAACCTTCATCTGAATCAGTCATGCAAGAACTATCACACTTCCAATCCATTATACCTTCAGTAGTAGGGTTAACATAGTCTTTCTCTTTAGCTGTGATGTTGTAGATATGATCCAAAACATCCTGATCCTCATCTCTGACTGGCTCTGTGTACCTTTCTCCTTGAGAAGGGTCCAAGGGGACTATGAATCTCAAGCCTTTTCCTTTAAAAGTCATCTGTTTGTTCTTAAGATTGATTACTGCAGAATTCTCTATTTCCCATTCAATTCTTAGCAAGGTTGGATAGGGGTTTCTATCATCAATTATCTCAATGACTTCAAAATCTGCTAAGGTACTAACTCCATCAATGTCTACTGGGACGCTAGAGAATCTTCCTAGGGGCACAATCTTCTGCTGATTGGATAATCTCAACTATATAGGGAACCATTCAAGGGTAGGTTTTCCCATTTGTTCCCATGTCTGCTTAGTTAAGACATTGACTTCTGATCCTAGGTCTAGAATGATATCATTCATGTCATACTCTCCTATCTGAGCATGCAATCTCATTTCTCTTCCAGTTCTTCTAACTCTATTGACAGTTTTTTCTTTACCAAAGCTTCGCTGAGGTTCGTAAGAAGTAATAACTTTCTGTAACTCATTTAAAGCATTATGATTTCGTAAGAGCTTCATACAACTCTGTAAAAATGTCGACATTGTACTTACTTTATTTGTCGAAGCTTCTTGAGACTGTGACTGCTGTTGATGCTGTTGCGCAGGTGCTTCATAAATGTTTCTTTTTCTCTTCCCAGGTGCTTAATAAAAAAGTATTTTTTGGCTTCCATAAATGTTTCTTTTTCTCTTCCCACATCGAAGGTTGGAACTTTCTCTGGGGTCTTACGAACCCAAGCCTCGTCAGGCTGTTTCTCCTTATTCTGCACTTGTGTCATAGCTCCACTCCTTGTAACAACGTTAATGGCTGGGACAGGTCTTTGTTCTACAGTAATCATCTGAATATTCTGAGGAGGAGCACTATTTCTTTCTTGTATCTTGGCTATTAGCTGTGGGCATTGCTCAATGACATGATCTACTGCTCTGCAATATCGACATGTCGTAGTTGGATTCCGACAGTCTCTAGCTAGATGGCTTGCCTGATTACAGTTATAGCACACAACCTGGCCTCAACCTCTTCCAGGCATACCACCACGACCACGACCTCCAAAAGCACCTCGAATTGATGTACTACCACGGTAACCATATCCATCATTTCCTTGTGCATCGTTTTGTACCCTATAAGCACCATATGTTCGCTCTCTCATAAGGTCAAAGCTGCGACATTCCTCTTCGTTGTGTCCAACTGACTTACAGAACTTGCAATAGGGATTCTTAGGTACTTGCACATATATTTGTAGCAGATAACAGTCTTCTGGTCGATGCTGGCCAGTTGTTCTACAAATCTCACAATATAGAACATTAGGGTTAAATGGGTTTGGCGCACCAGTATTCAGGTAATTTCTTAGCGCAGGACATTGTTACTTGTCATGACCTTCTGTCCTACATCATGTACACCACACCTCTTTACGAATAGATTTCCCCTTTTTCATGTCGCACAGCTCCAAAGCCATTTCTGCTAACTGCGCTTGTATTTGGGCTATGCCAGAATTATCTTCGACAGGAGCTGTCTCTAGTTTCATGGCAATCTCCAAATCCTCTTGCTGATCAGCAACCTTCTGTTGCATGAGTGGCATTCTGATATGAGGTAATAATGCTGCAATGAACCATTCTTTATGCTATGCTGGTCCAATAGTGAAACTAACTTGATCTAGCAGAACTTTGAACCTCGGATCAAAGTCCCAAACTGATTCACCTCGTCTCTGCTGAATCTCTTTCAATTCAGTTATACACTGTGATTTTGATTTAGGCTTTTTGAAGTCTTTGATCATTGTTGCTTTAATACCAGCCAAGACATGGTTCTGAGTACTGGAGAACTTCATGAACCAGGTCAAATCCCGGTCTCTAAAAGAAGTGACCAGCTGCGCTCTTCTTATATCTTGGTCCAAAATGTTCTTAGCAGTCCACACAACTTCGCATAAAAACCAAAACTATTATGGATCCTCTGATCCAGTTCCTTTGAAAACTGGGAGCTTGATATCATCCGTCATATGGGCCATAATGGACTGGGGGGGGGAGAACTTACTGGGGTAGACTGACCTGTGATAGGAATACTCGGGCTAGGGTTACTTCCAGACTGCGACGGGTTCTCAGGGGTAACAAATCTTCACTGTGGAGTTATAGGAGGGTTTCTAACAAAAGGGGTTTCTTCAGATTCATGGTCTTCTGGCGTATACTCGGTATTCTGACCTAGGGTATAGGATTCTAGGGTTCTCTTGTATCTTTTACCGCTTCACAGCAAACCACTTTACTCGTCGAAGTTACTTTCAATTCCAAACATAGGTTAGTAACAACAATTCTAGCAATCTGATTCTATAATCAATATGCCTTTTTCAGCCAAGAGCATTTTAATTTGCAAACTAAATGAATTTAAGTACTTACCCCTTGGTCCTTTGAAGAACTACCTTTCAGCTTCGCTAAAAGAGGTACTTGTGTCGATGGAAAACTTCATCACAAATGCTTCAAGGGTGCGTGTTGTCCAGAAATCAACAGCTTGCGATATTGCGTTGTTCACCCTTTTCAATATATTAACACTTGCGGGGGTCCATTCAGGAAACTGATCTTGTTGGAAGTTCGTCCTTCTCTCTGTCAACCTGGATAACCACTGGTGCAATTCTATGTGGATACTACCAAATAAAATTTCGTAAATATCAGCAAAAATGTACCTTTGTAAGAATTCGTCTGAGCTACGATGTGGATCCTTATTTTCTTGTTCAACAAATTTCTGATAGGTAGCTTCAACCCAATCACCGATTTCTTTTACTGAGGGCCTCCAAAACATAGCCCTTCAGGTATGACGTATATCCCTCTTGAGAAGATACTGAGTTCAACCAGCAACATAACCAATTTGTTGGGCTATAGGGCAGACCCGGGTTTTATACCATTAACTTCACACCAACAAACAGACCCACAGTGTTGGCCCTTTCGGCAACAACCTGTGAACAGGTTGCAGTCTCACTCGAAACAGCTATGGGGTGCCACAGAAACAGGTTTCTGCAAGCAGAAGAGGGATATTACTGTACCTTTAGCCTTAACAACAAATATTTATACCAAATAGAGCTTCGATAGTCACTTAATTAGCTTCGCAGTTAGATAAAAGACGTTTCTTGCTTAACCCTTAACTGGGAATTCAGGGCGAAGTTAATATTTAATAGTTATCTTACTTTATCAATTATCTACTTATCAATGCATAAAATAAAACCATAACAGAAACAACACAAAAGAACCACAACACAATATATAACGTGGTTCACCCCCAGTGTAGGGGCTATGTCCACAAAACTACGCTTTTATTCCACTGCTTACAAAACAACAGTTCTGATATGCACACTCAGTAGCAGATCCATCCTTCCACTAGTACAAAATGAGGAATTAGCTACTATGTGACTAAAATTTCTAGTCACCACAGGTTTTCCAAGTGATTTACTACTAAATATGAGCAATTTTGATT
>LPNX011004756.1:163552-183465 GCA_001517045.1 Pseudotsuga menziesii | reverse complement strand
TTGACCATTTTGGTACCGAACCAGCTCATTCTCTGGGATGAGTTTTGTCTCGGTTCAAGGCTGATGATGTTTAAACCGGTTAACTCAATTGGTTTCAGTCCTGAGTTGATCGGCTTTTAAAACTATGGACGTTGCAAGTAACCTTGACTAAGTGAATTGACTGCACATGATTTATGTCAAATAGTCCAAGGATTTTTGTAGAACCAAAACGTATGGTTAAGAGATTTAATATTTCCACATAAAGCACATATGGTGAGAATATAGTACCAAAGTGTTGGTCATGAGAAACTCAGAGAAAGTATTTGTAGAGATAAACCTTCTAGCAACCAGCAACAAATTTCGTTCTAGTTTATCATCGTCATCATTGTCATATAGGTCATCATCATCGTCATCATTTAAAGTGAATTGCATATGGTTACCATTTAGGTGCAAAACTAGGTGCACTTAGCAGTTAGAGTAGCATCCCAAATCAAATACAATTAAATTATCCATATGCTATGTTGTATAGGTGCAAAAGGAGGCACATCATATCAGGATGATGATAAAGTGGACATAAATTGTGTCCACTTTAGCGTCCCAAGACAATTACATTTATATTCTCCTTACGCTAGGTTGTCTAGGTATAGGACTAGGTGCATTATATCAGGATGGCACTAAAGTGGATGAAAATTGTGTCCACTTTAACATCCCAAATCACTTACATTTAAATTTTCCTTGTGATAAGTTGTCTAGGTGAAAAACTAGGTGCATCATATCAGGATGACGCTAAAGTGTACTCAAATTGCATCCATTTGAGCATCCCAAATCAATTACATTTGAATTATTCTTATGACATTTTGTCTAGGTGCATTTTGCATCCACTTTAGTGCCAATTGTTGGGTAAATTTCAAAATATTAACCCAAAAAAGCAATCTCGATCAATGGGGTTAAAAGTAACTATGGTATTTATAACTTTCCTATCCAAAGCCTAGTGAAATGAGAGGCCATATGTTTATTTTTTACCTTGACACTCTTATTGTGTTTCAAATAGAGAAGTTCAACAATGACTAAACATAATAGCTTTGACAATGAAAGAACACATGTAATCATTAAACCAAATTGTTTTGAAAAAGACAATATATAAAAGTGGATTCTAAAGTAGACAAAAGATGAGTGAAACCATTTAAGAAACCAAAGTGGTACGTGAAGAGAGATTAATATTATGGTGTATAATTATAATTCATTATAAGAGTGAAGAATAAATATGGATACAATAAGAAGTTGCACAACAAGATCATGTAAAACTTTTTTCAACGAAAAAAACAACAATATTCTATTCAAGATCATGTAAAACTTATGAGAACTACATTACCATAAAAAGGAAATTGCAATGAATGTTACATTGATGGTTAGTATGAGATGCACAAATAAACCATAAATTTTTGAAGAATCCATAAACAAATAAAAATTGCATATGCAAATAAAGGTTGATTCAATAAATTTATTTCAAGACGAGAAGATGTTTTGATAAAGGTAGATGAATAAGATTGCAATTTTTAATATGGCATAATGAACAACTACAAACAAAAATCGTATGAAAAACCAAAACTCTATTTCAAAAGTCCCTTCTCCTGCTTTTCTTCCTCACTTATCGCGTTCTACAACTAAAGGAAAAATCCATGCATATTCAAGGTAACCTTTGATTCAAGCAACCTTAGTCACAAGAAACCTTTTGATTCACAGTAAATGGCGATGAGAAGGAAATATATCGCTTTTCTCCAGGATGAGAACTCAGAAGAACAGAGGTAAGGAAATCGAATTACTGCCCAATAGAATAATAACCATGAAATCTCATTTTTATTTTTCAATGAAATTGAATGCTAGTATGTGATAACATGTGGGGATTATTGCATTGTAGGAGAAAGGGTTGTCACGAAATCTGGAGGCCTCAAGGTGTAGCGGGCAAAGGCTGAAGGGCTTTAGTGGAAATTTCTCTTCTTCTTCTGCATGTGTTTCGGAGTTTCGTATTTTTAAGGTGTTGTATGGCAGTATGCATTTTTACAAAAATCTATGTTGTTCTTGTGTGAAAACTAATTTTGATTATGGGTTCAAGCATGCACCTAGATTAGAAGCTAAACAAAAGACACATTTACTATTCCGAGCTCCTGTCAAAACTCGAATCTGTACCTATAAGACAAACACATGGCTATCAGCATCACTAGAATTTTAAAACATCATGGTTTCCTTATAAGTATCCCCTTATGAGTATTCCCTCTGATTCTATAGCTTGTTCGATTCCAAACTCTCCAACATGTTAAAAGCCAAATCTAGAGCCTTGAATTGCCCTTTCAATTAAAGATTGAGAACACCAATAATCAGTAATGGTAACATAGTCTCAAAATCACCAAAACTTAAAGAACAACCCATGCCCCGCAGCATTTGAGTAAGCAGCTTTGTCAATTAGAGAACCATAACCCATTGTTTCGTCATCCCCAAAAAAACTCCAACTTATCATTCCCTGGGTAGGTGGACCAGTGATAGATCAAGTGCTACTCCAGAAGCAAACCCGACATAAATGGGGCTTAGCCGTTTTAGATCTAGTAGAGCAGTTTATCTCATTGACTGAGGACTAGTTTAGACTTTGGAGCTACAGAACCAAGAATTGTTTGGTGCATGACATATCCCAAAATTCTAGATAACGGATTTTTTTTATTGTGCTAGTATTTTTGCTTGTGTTTTCACTCACTCAACTTGTTCTAACTGCCCATGTTACTAGAAATATGACCAGAAAAACTGATTCTTGTTCCGTTCCTATTTTCATTTTCATTCCCCTTTATGATCCCCAAAAACTCTCTAGCCCCATTTCTTATTCCTCCCTCGTTTCTGTTTCTGTTTCCTTTCTGGTAACAAAGATGGATCAAATTCCCCATTGGGAACTTTCTTGGGATTCTGAGTGCCTTTCGATGAGCAGCCAAATCAGGCTCTATTTTTGGAGTAATTGTGACCACTGTCTCCCTTAACGTCTACCCTCTCATGGATGTTAGTCTGGTGTGGATGTGACCAATTCACACCTTCACCCTTAACCCTATCCTCATGCATGCACAACGACGGACTCTATACAAGCCCTCACAAGTGAGATTCAGTCAGTCTCATTCATTGATGTGATATTCAAACACTCTAAAGTGTCTGTAGAAAGCAGGGATGCCCTACAAAAACTAGAAGGCTGTAAGTGAAACCCTCTAGCCCCATTTCTTGGATTTGATTATTGGCACTTGATTGCATTTGTCCAAATAAACCATTACTTATGCCGCATTAAGCCATCTACTTTCATAAGTTCCAAAATTCTTGAAGGGACTCCTTGATCAACTCTGAGTTTCTCCACTGCTTGCACAAAATGTCGATGCATGTCCATTTTCCATTCTACCTACATGTAGAAATACCTTTAGTCCACACATGCTAGAAATGTCCTTTAATAATTGGCCCATACACTTCACATAGAGGTCTTACCCTAAACTTTTTCTTGCTAAGTCTTACCTTCAAATTTTTCTTGCTAGAAGCAATATTGGAATTTTTGCAATCATGTTCTGTATTATTCTTCTTTCCCTTGATATATTCTATGCTGGAATCTACATTCTCTTCATTACAAGCGTAAGAAGACAATATAGCTTCTTTTTCAATGTTCTCATTGTCACTCTTTGAACCTTTAGCAGAACCCACTTCCTCTTCTACAATACCAGGAGCATTAACTACTTGCACATCTACAGTCTCAAATCTTGCGTGTAAATTGGTAACCCTAGAAGTAATTTCATTCCCCAACTGGTTGCTTGTTATGTCGACAGATTTCAGCCCACATTGGGTACTATTTCTTGTTTTCAGTGATATTCTATACATGTCCTGAATTTCTTTCTTTACAGATGCTGGGCTATCAACTTGAGATGACTAGACTGATGTTGCTTCAACATCTAATCTCAACTCTCTTATAGTTTCATACTCACTATTATTGTCAGCATGTGCTGTTCCAGATTTGAAGTTTGTGGTATCGTCTAATCTAAGAGTTTTATCCTCCTCGGAATGGGATCTACCTCCCTGTTCTAGTTGAGGAGTTGATGGAGCTGGAAATTTTTCACTATTACAGGGTTCAATGCTTGTATCTTGCTTTACAAAATCTGTGGGAATGGGAGTGCAAGATTGTACCTCATGTAGAGTACTGGCCTCAGTTTTGCTTCCATAAGATGAATCTTCGTTTTGAGCGCTTTTAACATTAGCGAGCTCAAGCCCCAAATGAAGCATCGATAAAATAGTTGCTTTAATTGGTTTAAGAGATTGTAAAAGCACAGTACCACATTCACTGAATGCCTGCACATATATCGCGATTGATGAACTATGGATTTATCCATCTATAGCAAAAAAGGATACAGTTCAATTTTTATATCAAAAGAATAAAACAATTCAATATCTTACAAAGGAGGAGAAGGGGAAGGTTGAGCAAGCATAATCCCTATACAACCAACTACTCTCTTCTGGCTTGTCCCATTAACGTAAACATACTGGCTTGTCAAACTACTCAAATAAAAAAGCACAAACCTTGTGAACCACATGTTGCCAAATATTTTTGAGCTTTTCCTCAGATATTGGTTTCTGTAAGAACTCTGATGCTCCGAGTTGTTTCATGAATAAAAGTCTTAAGTTAATTTAGCACATAGATAAAACTTAGAAGAGGTGAAAAGTGCACTGATGGTTGAGTAGGTAGCACCTAAATAAGAGGAAGAAACTTACTGCTATGCACTTCATCGTCGTGCTCAAGCAGCTCCTGCTTGACATCACTACATGATAATATAAAAAGCGACATCAGGGCTAATTATTGTTGATGGACAAACCTTAAAGGATATATTAAAAAGGGCATCCCTCTATTTCCTTCAATATTCTTCCTATAATGTTTACTAATGGGCCTAATGGTTAAGAATATGTGTTATCTCCCTGGAGGTTGCAGGTTCAAAACCGGCCGGATAGGGTAGCTCATTGGCCTATTGTGACAAGGCTTGAAGGGTAGGTGACCCCTGGGATAGAGGCTCAACCCAGTGGGATTAGGGACATCTCAGTTCTGATAAGTCACAAGTTATTGGTATATCTGGATTGTAGGCTATTGGATATACTCTTGAGAGGTTGATGTCCCATGGTTAAAAAAAATACTTACTAATGGTTGGTATATCACAGGAAGTTTGGAGCATGTTTGGAGGAACCTAAAACTGCCACAGCTATTACCTATGCTCACCTACAACCAAGAGGATGATATTAAAACTAGGCCATAGACAACAGAGAATACAAGGTATTGTTAAGAAACTTAGTAGTTGCTAATTTATGGACAGAGAGATTGCCAGTAGAAAAGCAACAAGAAGGCCAATAAAATTCCTTAACCAAAGCAACGTGGAATGAATTAGTCTCATTTGCAACCACCACCAGTGCCTCTGTTTCGTTGGAGAAGGTGGAAACTGCCACAGACCATCACTAAAACTTGATCAACAACACCTCCACAGGTATATACAGAAAATGGAAAAAAACAAAAAGAGAACTCCAGTGAAGGAAAGAGGGAACCAGGTACAAGGCATATTATTTACACACATCTGACACTATTTCAAAAGAAAAAATCTCATCAAGAAAAGCTAGTGCAGAACAACAAATCTCCTCCTATATTCTAAATCTGATAGATCTTGGCTTATGAAGGAAGATTATGCAAAAAAAAAAAAGACAACTATGGAATTGGATGCAAATACTTGTAAGAAAAATTATGATTGTAGCTATGTTTATCCATGGGTTACTAGGCTATATGGGCCCCTAACATGTGAATCATATTTGGGTTGTAGAATGTGCCTATGTTCCATTAGCACAAACCCATCTATCTGGGAAGCTCAGGATTGCATATTTAGACTTTTCATATTTGATATGTAGGTTATTTGTGTTGATTGTGGATATACATCTTTGAACCTTTTTAAATTTCAAAGGGTATATCAAACCTAAAATTTGATGAATCTGTGCCAGTGTTCATATCCAATACACCCTATGCAACATATGATAGATCAAACCAACAAATTGTACTGGCAGAATCAACTCGCCAACTTCACACCCAGTCACCCCAGCTAGTAATAAAAAGTAAGACAGTCTGACAATAAGCCTCAGATCCTTTCGTAGGACCTGTTCTATACTTGGAACTGAAACGGGTCCATGAGACTTTGAGATCACTAATTGCCATGGATCAACTGTTTCATAATATCTTGTTGGTCCAACTTAGCATTATCGCATTATCAACTATGTTACTCCTCTATACTATCCAACATAGCACTATCCAGTTTGTTAATACCCAAATTCTCTGCCATTGCTGAAGAGCATTCCATACTTAAGTTTTTATAAAGTTAGTCTAGAGATACAAGACCTCAAATGCAACACCATGTTGACAAAATTCTTGAGATCTCATCAAAATTATCTGATCAGTAGAGCAATAATGAAAACTTGAAAACTCTGAGTCCAGTTCCAGATTTGAGATTTTTCAAACGAGATCCCCATGATCAATAAGTCTTGTACATTGAAGCTTACTCCATGGTGTCTCTACCAATATTTATGTGCAATTAAGGATTTTAATCAAACTTATCAACATATTCAAAACCTTCCAGTCTGGACTTGGTTTCAGCAGCTGCCTCAGTGTCCTCATCTAACACCATAACCGTGAGGCCTTTAGGAAAATCCTTAGGAGATTACAATAAATAGGTGGAATAACCCCCAAATATTGAATAGCAATATTTTGCTCATACATTGCACATCATTGAAATAATGGGTTGTGTACATGTTCCCATTACGAACTATTCATGTAAAGCTTGGAACACTTGAATACAATTCTATACCTCGAAGAAATGATCAAACCAACTGGCTTTCTAAGCTTCAATAGCATAACATGATTTTGCAGTGAGTGCTTAGGCCGAGCTCTTCCAGATGTTTCATTTGCAGGGCTTGTGTTTTCTTCAACTTGATGCATTCTTCAATGACTCCCTTGAGAAAAAGATGGACCATGTGAGGTGTAGATAATCTCTATGAGGAAAAATGAGCCCTTTTTGCAGGGGGTAAAGAGTAGTACAAGCACTGGAAAGGACTCATTCTGATTTGACAAGGGATACTTGTTGCTTGTCAAATTCCCATTGCATTCTAAACTTTTTGACTTTCCAACTGCATTCTAATGGCTGTTTATGAAGCAAGGGGTGGAATTTTACTAATTCCTTGTCTCTGGAGCTCTGCCATAACACTCTCCATTGATGGAGTTTTGAGGCCCAAAGGAAGAGATGTCCTAGGGTTATTTAAAGCCTCTTTAAAAGATTCATCGATTACCTCTTTTGGATGCACAGAGATAATTCCATCAATTAGTGAAATCAGTATATTGCCATTTCATTTTTTTCTAGAACACAACAGACTGAATCATTAACCAATCTGGAAAAAAAATTCAAGAGACAAGATGTAATGCAATGATGCATATAACATTGCTATATCGTCAAATATTAGGTTGATAATAGCATTACTGGGTGACCATTAAAGGACTTTTCCCATAAAGGGTATCGATTATTATTAAGTGGATCAGATATTGGAGTATGTTGAACTAAAACACCCTGTATTGTTGAATTTGGATTTGGGGTTGATCTGTGACCATGATTTGTAGGCAACGTCTGTTCCATACAAGCAACCATTACTATCAACTATGCATGCAAATAGTTCTAAATTTTCACAATTACACACCAAGTACAAGTACCTACCGTCATGGGTTGGGGGTAGAATGGCATCCCAAGTGTGGGGCAACCCCAAGCATCAAGGCATACCTGCAAGAAGTTGTATCAGATGCTATTTTGTATCAACGCATAAATAATATGACAAAATATACCATATTCAAACATGAAACATAAGAAAAGAATAAAAAGCAATCTGGTTCAAATTTGCAACTATACCCCTGGATGTTTCCAGAAAGAGCCATCCTGTGCTTGCCATGTAGTAAGAGTCCCCATAGGAAGTTGCTGCGACATGTGACTATGTGATTGATCTATAGTGGGATGTCCCCATACATGAAGAGGTTGGCCCACAAGAGCCCCATGTGGTGTAGGATGTAGCTGAACTGGTGAATATCCAAGAATTGGTCCAGCAGCAGGATTTCCTTTACGATTCCAAGCTTCATCTTGCTTAGTTCTAGTCCATGCAGGATCAAAATGCTGCCAATATCATCTGCTTGCAACTTCATCCTCCCTTGGCAAAATGTGCCTTCTGTGAGAACGATATACAAACACTGCTACGATTTGAAAAAATGCCCTTGTTATCCAACGAAAAAACACGATGGAGAAAACCCACAGAAAACCCAAGGACCAACACTGCTACAATTTGAAAAAATGCCCTTGTTATCCAGAAAACAGGATGGAGAAAACCCAGAAAAATTATGGAGAAAACCACAGGAAAACCCTATGCAGCATACGCAGGGTGCACGTAGGCTTGGAGCACTGGTGAAGGGTGCGGGCAGAAAACCATAGGAAAACCCTATGCAGCATACGTAGGGTGCACGCAGGCTTGGAGCTCTGGTTAAGGGCGCGGGAAAAACACCATAGGAAAACGTATGCAGCATACGCAGGGTGCAGGCAGGCTTGGAGGACTGGTGAAGGGCACGGGCAGGATTGTGGAATAAAATATCCCCCAACATATTGGATATTTATATAGTTAAAAAAAAACCCTTTTTACCCCTAATATACCACCAATATACTGACTTTTAACTTTTTAATTTTAACCCCCCCAATATGAACGGACGTGACATCATATTGGTCCCTAGTTGACACCCCTGTGTTCGAACAATCGCTGCTGAAAATCCCTAATTCCTCATTCAGTTGAAAAATCCCTATTTCTCAGTAGCGTCTTCTCACCACGACCTTCAATATCCTTCATGTCCTTCAGATAAGGAACATACTCCTGAAAAACTCAGTCTCATTCTACTTGTTGTCATTATTTATCCTGCTCTGCATGCAATCGCCATGATCTACCTCTTATGATGATCATCCACCTGTTTCAATGATAAAACTATGTAGGACATGTATCAAATGCATCAAATGATGTGATTAACACCTCGGAGACAAGACACCCAAAAAATCGGACTGAAAAAATGATGATTTTGGCATTCGCGACTTTCTTGTAGCACTCCAGTGTATCAATTTTGCTCTTGTGCTACAAGAAAGTCCAATCAAATAATTTCACATCATTAAGCCACTAATAAGGATTAAAACCTGGTTTATGTGTTCAATCTTGACCTTAATGTCATTGATAAAACTTATTTAATCCATATATGCCTTGCAAAACCCTTCAATAATGAAATCAAAGCAAAAATTATAAAAGTAGGCTTAAAAAATCAAAATCATGAAAATTAAAAGTTTGAACTCAAAATTATCTTTTTAAACAAAATTTCCTAGAAGCAAAATACTAGAAAGGTTCAAAAACAAAAACAAAAGCATAATACTAAGGAAGACAAAATCATGACCTAACAGGCCTCAAATATGTTGTTTCAAATGCATTGACATGCAGAGTTGGAAAATATTTTCCAATTACTTCTTACACTTGAAATATATTATACTTCCCCACTTCCATACTGTATTAGAAGAATATATTTCTATGCACAATGTGTCTACATTTGTTTGGTTAAACGATATGCACACTATCTACATTTGTTTGGTTAAATTGTATGCACACTATCTATAAAGGAAAATCAAAATCCACAATTGTGGGAAAGCATGTGAGTTGAACGATTGTTTCAAGCTTATGATATTGACGAGTTTATTAAATGAAATGAAAAAAAGGGGGCACAAGAGGATCTTAGCATTAGTTTCCGGCAAGTTGGTGCATGTATTATGAACATGAATGGCATTGAGAGTGAGTGTCAACCACAATTAGAAATTATAATATTCATTAGTTAAGAGCTCACCCATGGTCACCGGTGACTATAGATGCAATTTATAATGGCATGGTACTGTAGCTTTTTACCTATAGGTAAGCTCATATTTAAAAGCAATATCTAATTATCATATTGATGCAATATGATCATAGACCTAATTATCATATTGATGATGAAAATTTTGATATTAATAAGAAGTCACGACACTGTACAAAATGAACTGATCTTATTATAATTCAATGCCTTGAATACAAGTAGTTCAATAAAGATTTAGACTGGGATGATGGATTCAAAGAATCGTTAAAAAAAATTACCACACCAAACTCATATTTGCTCCTATCTTAATTTCACTTTGTTGTCAATACCCAAATCCCAATTAAAATATCTATGAAAAAAAATACGGAACAAGTTTTATGAAAAAACAAGGCTTAGCAACAAAGCTGCATATTCCCTTCCTTTAGGGTTGTAAACCTAGATTTAGATGGTGTATTTTATTTAAGTTTGAATTGACTTTCAGTTAACTAATATCATATCTTTAGAGATGGTTGCTTATATTATAACATGTGCATTTGTGTTCAAGCTATTAAAATTTATGAAAGAGATAGTACTCTTATTTCGATAAACAAGTGTATGATCCCCCAAGGTCATGGGAAAAATTACTGTATAATGATACATGTGCTACAATAAGAATAACTGTATAATGATACATGTGCTAATGGTAATGCATAGGAATCTCAAAATGGCCCAAGAATAATTGGTATTGGGGTTTCTAAAGAAGAACGTGCCAAATCTATTACAAGTTTTTTTTTTAATCTCAGCTATCACAAGTGGCTTTAAAGAGAAGTGTGAAAGGTTTTTTCAAAATTCGAATTGAATATATGGAGATCTACGAGGCAACAAGTCCCTGCCTCCAATCTAGAATTCATTTATTGTAAATAATAACGTGCCTCCAGTCTAGAATTCATTTATTGTAAATAATAACCTGCCTCCAATCAAGAATTCATTTATTGTAAATAATGATGCAACTGCTGGAAACAACCATCTTTGAGCGGGTATGGGAGTTGTGACGTTGTTATCAAGTTTGTGATAGCCTAGATCATTGTTGGAATTTGAGGACGTTTTTCCCATCATGGGTCATTTTCCCGGTCAATTACTTCTAAATATTTTGGGAGAACGTGAGACCAAACGAGCAAACAATTTTCAAAAACGTATTTTTGACGTTTAGCAATTTATACAAGCCGTCATTAATTGTTTTTTGTTAGTTTTTCTAGAGGTCGAACCTTGAAACCGGTTCCCAAACCCAAAATTTAATTGCAGGCAATATGGATGCTGGTGGGTGTATATTGGATAATGTTGGTGGGTGTCAATAATTGGTTTGTGGGACATTGCAAGCTAATGAGGGTCACTTTTGGCACGTTAGATGCAATACAAAACTAAAAAATCAGGCATCCCTCAACTTAATTGTTTTTTTTGAGATACTTACACAAAATATCTTGCTTTGAGTAAAAAATATTAAATGTAGAAAATTGAATCACGTTTCCAAATATATAAGGTTTATGTCTTAAATTTTTTTATAACTATGTCAAATTTCATTCTTTCTAACAGACACTTTTTTTAAGCAAATGATAAGGTATATGTTTTTGTGGGTGCATCCTTTGATACCCTAAATGATGCTTTCAGAATACAAAACTTTGCAAGCACGTAGAGAACATATAACACTAGTGCAGTGTTATTTTTCGAAAATAAAATTAGTAATTTTTTATTTATTTTTTAATTATCTAAGTGATCATTCCTCGAAAATGGTACATCTTTTGTGGGTGTAGCCTTTGAATGTATTAATGAAATAATCATGAAATGGGTTTTTTATAGAATGTACAGGCCAATGTCTTCTAGTGCACCATATAATTTTTTTTTAAACAATTACGAATTGAAAAAGTTATGGGAAAAGCACTAATAACATGTATTTTGAGTTAAGGAGTTGGGACACAATAGAAATTGGAAACAAATAGGAAAATATAATCTTTTTTAATAAAAATTAGATATTTAGAATCTGCAAAAAAAAATGATATTTATGTTTAAGATTTCATCAAAAATGGTTGTGTGTAGCATACTGTAACGAGTGTGTAAACACCGACTTCTTCAGAAAATGGGGGAAATGCCCAATTAGCTATGGTTTATCATATACCATAGCATAGGTTTGGTATTATCGAAGAAAATTCCAAACCATACACATAAGAATATTGGTGACATGCAAGCAAGTGAATTGGCATGTTTAAATTCAAATTAAATTTCCTGCCTTGTAGAATTAACAAATGCGTGCTTATATAACTAAAAAACGTGTGCACATTTTATAACTCCAAAATGCAAGCGTGTTATATAACTACAAAACGCGAGCGAATTATATAACTATAACACGTGAACTTGTTTTGTAGAGCTAAAAATCTAGCACTAGGAAGGGTCAAGGGCCTAGGAAGATGTTGTAAGTTCAAGTGGGGATGGTTGATAGTTGAAAGGGGGTTGGGAATGGTCAAAGTCCTAGGAGGATGTTGTAAATGCGAGTGGAGAAAGATGGATGGAATGGGAACATTATGGGTTACAAGGGTGAAGGGGAGTGGGGATTGAGAGAATTATTAGGAGGAGAAGAGGTGTTGAAGACGTATAGGGTTAGAAGCAGTACACAAGACTTGAGTGACAAAGGTGGATAAGTTGGAGGGGAAGAAGTGGGTGATGGTTTGATGAGAGAGAGGATTGGTGAATGGAAAAGTAGATATGGAGTATTAGAGGAGGAATAGGATGTGTTGGAGGAGAGAGGTGAAAGAGGGGGAAATCGAAGAGATGGGAATGAGATGTGATAAAACAGATAAAAGGGATCATAATGAGGTAGGGGGTTGAGGAGAAGAGATAAGTTGAAAACATAGAAGAAGAGAGAGAGAGAGAGAGAGAGAGAGAGAGAGAGAGAGAGAGAGAGAGAGAGGGAGAGGGAGGATGGGGGGACGTGAGGGAGGGATGAAGATAGAGTGAAGGAAAGAGATATTGAGGGAGCGATAGAGGGTGTGTGTGTCTGAGGGGTGATGGGGGAACAAACACAAGGAGAGAAAGGGGCAGGTTCACACATGTAGAGAGAGAAAGAGAGAGATGGATGGTGTCAAATACAGAGGGTGGAGGGTTGAGAGATGGAGAGAGAGGGAGGTTGTCAAAGAGGGAACCATGAAGAGGGAGGGTGAAAAGTGTTATATTTTTATCATTCAAGCTAGCATTATGATCTTAAGATCTTTAACTGAGAGAATAACATGCACAACAATAAACATAAGAGACAAGAGACAAAGAATTTTCCTCGGGGAAACCAGAAAGGAGAAAACCCCGCAACTTCCTCAGAGATAGAATCAACACCAAAAGTAAAACTTGGAAACATAAAGATGATCTCCCAACAATAGTAGTCTCTCTCTTCTCCCAGCAACTTCTCTCTCACTCATGCGCCCCAATGAGTGAGTGTGTGTGTGATAAATAGAGAGGCTCACTCTCTATTTATATTCTTTCGTTCACTTAATGTCCACTCCAACATGTCATCCTCACTTAACAATTAATTACTAGAGCCGACATCTCTAGGAGAGTCTAATAACCCTAGTGCCCAACAACTTGTCGGGACTTTGCCCCTCCGACCAACAAGGAGGGTTATCCTTAACACAATGGTGGGGACTATTTCCCCGACTTACAATAAATCATCTAGGGTTGACTTCTCTAGGATAGCTAATAACCCTAGGGCCCCACAACTGTGGGGACTTTAACCCTTTAACAATAGGAGGGTTACCCACAATGACTTGACATGAATTGTTTACATTATAGAAAATTCCTATCAGAACATCGGGGAATGACATGACTTATTTACATTACAAACACTTCCCAGAATAAACATCGGGGTACAATACATAAGATATAAAGGTGAATACATTTTGAAGTTACAATTACATCAACACTCCCTCTTAACTAGGAAGGTATTCTCCCGACATAATTTATCAGCACAATTCTTCTTCTCTGTATCATCTGGATCATCATCGATTCCTTGTCATCTTCAATTCATCTTCATCTTCAAGTCATCTTCATCTAGATATGGATCATCATCACTGGATCTGTATCATCACTGGATCTGGATCATCATCACTGGATCTGGATCATCACTGGATCTGGATTGTATCTAGTTCTGGAACATCTCTACTGGATCATCATCACAGGTGCTATCTCTTGATTCTTCTCTTCATAGGAATTTCTACAGAGCTAGCCCTTTTTCATGCTGGTTGTATCCCTGGCCTCCATGTAGTTCTTTTCCAGCACTTATATCTGACCCTAAGTTAGAATGGCCCACCCAGCACTTATATCTGATCATGTAGGAACCAATCCTATAATCACATCAAAAAAGCATGCCTAGCACTCACATCTAACCATGTGGGAACACATCCCACAACCCTGTCAGAAAGGCCCAGCACCCACATCTAACAATGAGAGGAACCAATCCCATCATCTATGTCAGAAATGCCCAGCACTTATACTC
Organism: Pseudotsuga menziesii; assembly: GCA_001517045.1. Taxonomy (NCBI): domain Eukaryota; kingdom Viridiplantae; phylum Streptophyta; class Pinopsida; order Pinales; family Pinaceae; genus Pseudotsuga; species Pseudotsuga menziesii. Next base: position 168,988 of record LPNX011004756.1, on the reverse strand, counting down.
AACCATGCGAGGATCCAATCCTTCCTACATGTCAAAAGGGCTCTGCACTTACATCTGATCATGTAGGAGCCAATCCTACAATTGCCTCAAAATGGCTTTGCACTTACATCTGATCATGTAGGAACCAATCCTACAGTCACATCAGAATGACCCTCAGTCCCTGACCGAGTATTCTTGGTAATTGACCAGGTGCCTCCATTCCAAGAATGGCATTCAACACTTATATCTGATCATGTAGGAACCAATCCTCTCATCATGACAGAATGGCTCAGCCCTTACATCTCACCATGGAAGGAACCAATCCTCTCACCATGTTAGAATGGATCACGGACTCATCACTTCCCCTTGGAGGGAACCTCGATCTGGAGAACACCAAGCTTCTCCCTGAAGTACTCAAAATTCACTCTGGCCAATGGCTTTGTCAACACATCAACTATCTGTTCATCTGTTGCAACATACTGGAGCTTCACTGCTCCTCTCTGCACCATATCCTTGATATAGTGATATTTTATCTCGATATGCTTCAACTTGTCATGGAACACTAGGTTCTCCGACAACTTCACACAACTCTGGTTGTCACAATATATACAAGTAACATCTAATTGGAGATCAAATAAATCAGACAATAGCTTCCTTAGCCATACTACTTCACAACTAGCTGAACAAGCTGTGACATACTCTACTTCAGCTGTACTCAGCGCCACATAGGACTGCTTCCTACTAAACCAAGAGATCACATCTGATCCCATAATGAAGAAACACCTTGAAGTGCTCTTCCTATTGATGGCACTACCTGCCCAATCCGAATCAACATAACCCTCCAGGTTAATCTTCTGATTCACCTCATACTTGAGCCCATAATCAACTGTACCCTTCAGGTACCTCAGAATATGCTTTGCAGCAATCAAGTGAACATGTATTGAATCTGTCAGGAATTGGCTCAAGGTGTTCACAACAAAGCAAATATTTGGTCTCGTATTCGTCAGGTACATCAAGGACCCAATCATCTGATGATACATTGTGGCATCAACTGACTCTGATGAAACAACACTCAATAGCTTCAGGTTCGACGCCATAGGTGTTTTCATGGCCTTGTAGTCCATCATCCTAAAAATCTTTAGGATCTCTACTGCATACTTCCCTTGTCCCAGGGAGATTCTGCCACACCTCCATGCCTAGAAAGTAGTGCATCATATCCAAGTCCTTCATCTTGAACTCGATAGCAAGTCTCCTTCTTGCAACTTCTGTTAGGAACAAGTCATCGACATATAATAGGAGCATCACTGGTCTTCCACCTTCAACCTTGAGGAAAAGGTTGGAATCCTCTTTACTCTCAGTAAATCCTAGATTCACCAGTAAGCTATGTTGAACCTTGGGATATTCTGTAGTCACTCCCTCTAAAGCATCATTCTCCCTCTGTCTTTCATACTCTATGCACTGAAACATTCTGTACTGGAGTGACAAGTAGCTTCCTTTGCTACTAATATTCTATGTATCCATCTAGGATCACTGGATACCAAGATCCTCTATCTTTGAAAGCGATCTTCTCGCACCCATTTGTGAGCTTGTCATCCTCTATAGGCTTTCATCTTCAACCTTGTAGAAAAGGTTAAGATCTTCATCAAGCTCATCATGTATGTGTTATCCCATGGGTGTCTTCTAAACTTGTACAGGCCTTCTTTCATTTGCACACATGATTATTCCTGTCATGTGTCTCAACTCCCACTGGCTGCAAATGTCTCTTTGTAGTCTATGCCTTATTTTTGTGAGAAGCCTCGTGCTACGAATCTTGCCTTGTATCCCACAATGTTTCCATCTACTACATGATGGAAATACAAAATTGCCTTCATGTATCGATACTGCATCCTAGACATCATTATTCTAGAACTGGTCTTCCCTTTCTTCTTGGTTAATTCTTCATTATGTCGCTGCATTAATCATATTATTCTTAGTCTTGAATTGTCGTCACTTGTTCTTCGGAACAAGTCTCATCCTTGTTTGCTTGTAGGCGATTTTACACGATCTTTCCTACAAGTCAAATGCATTAGTTGTATGGTTAGAAACATTTCATAAGGTATATTCATAATGAAAAAATATTATGCATAAATATGTGATCATGCAACTATTTTAGCCAATACAACATTCATCCATATCTCATAGAAACTTTCTAGATGCCTTCCATCTCTACCTGGAGAACATTGAGATTGTGCACTAATCCAATATGTCAGCAAAGAGGTTTCATTCTAGATAAGTAGCAATGGAGAGTTGTATAGCACCATGAGCTGCTTACCCATTACATGCATATTAGTAGTATACTGTCATTAATGCAAACACTCTATCATGCATAATACATCAATTGAATATAAAAAAATTCATAACAAAACAATATCATGAAATGACAATTGAATACTTATCTTTATTTGTTTCGTGGGTAGACTCCTTCTTGAGCCTTCAGCTTCATCATCTTCTTCATTCATAATAGCATCGTTTCTCATCCAAATGATAAGATGGATACGAGGTTCTTCAAGAGTTGAGTCCTTCATATTCCTCATTGCTTGAGGTATCTTCTTTGGATGGTGAGAGCTTGATATTCAGTTTTTCCCATATTCTCTTCTCTTATTATGAGTCGAGATTCTTCTTCTTCCCAGAGTTTGCTGAAAGTAATCACTTCCTTCTGGCACACATTCCTCGCATGAATGAATCCCATGATCCTAGGAGGCCATTCAAAGTGGCTATCACCACTTCTGCATTTTCCATTTCTTCTTCTATTGCTACAATTTGTTCTTTGATTTGAGAGACCCTCACAAAGTATGACTGTATTGTCTCTGCATTCTGGATCTTCACATTCTACAACTGTTTTCTCAAAGTCATCTTCCGATTTACGTTCTTCCCTTCAAATAGCTTGGTCAAGGATTCAAACATATCTTTCAGTGTCTATAGGGAAGAAACTTATGGTATAAGGTGATCCGTAATTGAATAAGCAATGATATTCTTGACCTTGACCAAGTTCTTCTTGTGTAAGGCTTTTAGCCTCATCTTCCTCTGGAACTGGAACCTCTCTACTTATGTAGGTGTCCAATTCATTTTCTTCAGAGAGATCATATAATTCCATGATTGGAAGTTGTCAACTTCACCAATATTATCATCAAGTTGATGTCATAGATCACTTTGAAATGAGAACCGCAAATGAAAACAACAAAAGATTAGATTTTACCGATTTGAGGTGTTCGTCCTAGTTCCGGAGCTGGCTGATCTAGAGTTTGTTAGAGAAACCCTAATTTTCAAAACTTGGAATTTTTTAGATCTGATTGGATAGAAATATAGACCTCTTCAGTTTGAGCTGTCCAATGTACTCATTTTCCGAAAACAATGGAGGGAAGCTCCCAGAACAGGAATCCCTAGTTTACCAATTTCTCTTGTAGAAATTCCTGATACTATCTCTTTGGTATATATGAAATTATGGCTCCTCTGTGTTTGAAACTTCTCATTGAGGTATCCTCGCTTGTCTCAGTTCCAAATCCATAGGTTTCATTAGAATCGGTTTCACCAATTGGGACTTATGATCATTTTCCCAAGGTGACCTGTTTCAGGAATATTCAACATAGCGAAGTTGTACAGACTTCCATGTGTCACTGTTTCATCTTCTGGGTCTAAAAATTCTGTAACAGAAAGTAAATTCTGTTCCCTTTTAGGAACATCTTCATAAATTTCATTTGGACCTTCGTAACTCGAGATATAGCAATTTTCCCCAGGTGTCCTATTTAGGGATGAATCCTGGAAGAGGCTAGAACCCTAACTTGGAGGGATTATATCTCCTACAATATAGAGAATCTGAGTCTGAACTGTGGACATATTGTAAATCAATATTTTATCTTTGTCCTATGAAATTTTCAGCTCCTAATCCTTCTCCAATCCCAATATATAGAGAATGTACCAAAACTTATCAATTTTAGTATTTTAGGGTTTTTCTGGCTCGGGGTCAAACTAGGGTTTGACTTTCCTGGAGTTTCACCCAACCAAAAATCTTGACCCGGGTCTGTACACTTAGATTTTGATGAGGAGAAAAATCCTATGCTAGGCTCACTCAAAAACTCCTCTTTTGGAATAAGCCCTAATTTCTCGCACCAAAAATTGAAAATGTCCGGAATCGAATTCCGCTTTGATAGAAAGATGCGCCCTTCAATGGAGAGTCATCCTAGCATACTTTTTCCAATGGATAGTGGAGAGAGAACAAAAAAGTAAGAAGCCCTAGATTCTTTAGCTGCATAATGTATTCTTATCAAGTTAGCTCTGATACCATGTTAGATTTTTATCATTTAAGGTAGCATTATGATCTCAGGATCTTTAACTAAGAGAATAACATGCACATCAATAAACACAAGAGACAAGAGACACAAAGAATTTTCCTTGGGGAAAACATAAAGGAGAAAACCATGCAACTTCCTCAGATGTGACCTTCAATGGAGAGTCATCCTAGCATACTTTTGCCAATGGATAGTGGAGAGAGAACCAAAAAGTAAGAATCCTTAGCTTCTTCAGCTGCACAATGTATTCTTCTCAAGTTAGCTCTAATACCATGTTAGATTTTTATCATTCAAGATAGCATTATGATCTTAGGATCTTTAACTGATAGAATAACATGCACATCAATAAACAGAAGAGACAAGAGACACAAAGAATTTTCCTCAGGGAAAACATAAAGGAGAAAACCACGCAACTTCCTCAAAGATAGAATCAACACCAAAAGTAAAACCTGAAAACATAAAGATGATCTCTCGACAACAGTAATCTCTCTCTTGTACCAGCAACTTCTCTCTCACTCATGCACACCAATGAGTTAGTGTGTGTGTGATAAATAGAGAGGCTCACTCTCTATTTATATTCTTTCATTCACTTAATGTCCACTCCAACATATCAGCCTCACTTAAAAATTACTTACTAGAGTCGACATCTCTAGGAGAGTCTAATAACCCTAGTGCCCCACAACTTGTGGGGAATTTTCCCCTCCGACCAACAAGGAGGGTTATCCTTAACACAACGGTGGGGACTATTTCCCCAACTTACAATAACTCACCTAGGGTCGACTTCTCTAGGATATTCTAATAACCCTAGGGCCCCACAACTGCGGGGACTTTAACCCTTGAACAATAGGAGTGTTACCCACAATGACTTAACATGCATTGTTTACATTATATAAACTCTCGATCGGAACATCGAGGCATGACATGAATTGATTACATTACAAACACTTCCTGGAATAAACATTGGGGTACAATACATAAGATATACAGGTGAATACATTCCGAAGTTACAATTACATCAACAAAAAGAGATAGGGAGGGAGTGGGAGGGATACAAGTTGAGACAGATAGAGAGAGAGGGAGGGAGGGATAATGACATAGAGGGATGGTAATTAAGGGAGAAGGGAGGGAGATA
>LPNX011004756.1:127772-163442 GCA_001517045.1 Pseudotsuga menziesii | reverse complement strand
ATATATATATATATATATATATATATATAGAGAGAGAGAGAGAGAGAGAGAGAGAGAGAGAGAGAGAGATTGTGTGGGAGATAGAGGAGGGGAGGTGTGAGAAAAAATGAGAGAGGGGGTGGGAGGAGCAATAGAGAGAGAGTGATGTAGGGAGGGATAGCAAGGGAGGTATAAATAACGTGGAGAGAGGTTTTGAGAGACAGGGAGTGAGGGAGGGACACACACACACATATATATAGAGAGAGAGAGGGAGGTTGTGAGAGAGACAAGGGGAAAGACACACACACATACACATAGATATAGTGAGAGATGGAAATACAAATGCAGGGAGGGCCAGTGAGTAAGGCATAGAGGGATAGTGAGTAAGGAACACGTGTATCCATAGATGCCAAAAATATTATTTAGGAATTGAGTCTTGGATTTCCTCCCTTGACCATGTTGAGGCCTTAATACCCATATATAATGCTCAAAAACTCTTAAAGGCATGTGCATATTTTCTTGGAGACCAAGCATACCTTGAGTAGGTCATCTATGGTGCTTCAGGTCATATTCCCTCAATCATGTCTCAGAGGTCCCATACCTACTGCTCAAAAGCACCTAATTCTACTAACATCCATATTCATAGTCCAAATATATCTATGAGATGCCATGTGTGATTTTTTAAGCCATCCTTCCTATCCCTATATTCCTAGAAGCTTTAGTTAGGGCCTAAGGCCATAGTTTCCTCCCCTGACCATGTCTATGGCCTTGAGATGCATACCTAGTTCTCAACAAATTATGATGGCATGCATATCCCTATTAAGATTAAAATGATTCACTTTCAATGTCATGTGTGGTGGTTGGGGGAATCAATTTTGGCCCTAAATGGTTAACAACTTCCTTTAATGCCTAAGGACCAAGTGTTTCACCCTACCCATGTGAAGGGGCCTAATATCTGTACTTAGTGCTAAAAATGTTATAATGGAACTAGTATCCCCATTTCAAGGTAAATGAAACCATGGAAGGATATATTGAGCTTGTTCAACACATCATTCGTGGCTCTAGATGGATAGAATAATCTTCTAGGGGCTAAGGCCTAGGTTTCCTCCCTTATTATGTCTAAGGTCCCAAGACATATACATATTACTTAGAAACCCCTAATGGTTCCCATATCCCCATTCAAAACAAAAATATCAACATGAGAGGTCATCTATGGTGATTCAAGGTGTCATTCATGGACCTTGAGCCCTAAAAGATCGTTTACAACCTAAACATAAAGATTTATGTACCAACCATGCTTAACACCTAATCCTCCATATATAATGCTAAAAATATCCTAATCATGGCCATATCCAAACTTAAAGGTTGAGGATACCCTTGAGAGATAATGTGTGTGGGTACTATTGATCCAACTTACAATGGAGGTTATACCTCATGACTCTATGAAGACCAAATACAATAGTAACATCCTGATAGAGGAATAAGACATCTCCCTTGGGGTATATAAATATAATACATTTAGAATATTCTTTCAAGTTACAATATTTCAACACTCCCCCTTAACGAGAAAGGTATTCTACTGACAATGACATCATCAACTATAGGAGTAACGAGAGAGAGAGATACCACCCCGAGAAGGGGAGAGATAGTGAGAGAGGGAGGGATGGAGGGGAGAGATAGGCAGGGAGGGATACAAGGTAAGAGAGAGAGGGCATGGGGGAGGGATAAAAGCACATAGGGTTAGTGACTAAGGGAGAAGAAGGGAGAGAGTGCTATAGGGAGGAATAATGGCGAAGATAAAGAGAAGGTGGAGAGTGGGTTGGTATGGACATGGTTGGATTAAGGGAGATAAAGAAACATATAGGGAGGGATGTAGAGAGAATGACAGAGGTATATTTAGAAAGAGATAGGGGATATCTAGGGATTATTGGGGGTATAGAGAGAAACATTTATATGCATGAAAATAAGGGAACACTAAAAACATTTTCTTTGTATCTAACCATGGAAAACATTTGTTTTCCTAATATTTTATTTGTTGCCTTAGCCATGCCCCTAACCTATTAATTGTGCTTAGAAATATCGCTTGCCCGTTTTACTTCAACATATCACATACACGTTTTTACTTTATATAACGCGTGCACTTTTTAGGATTGTATAAATAGTGGACTGTCTTTATCCAACAACGAATTTAATCTGTCTTTACCAAAAACCGATTGTCGTGCATTTTTTTTCAACAAAGCACGAGCCTGCCTTTGGAAATATTCACAATACACACTCTCCATCATCCTTTTTGTTATGCAGATGAAGCATTGAGGACATAGTTCATGGTTGAGGAGCACACAGGATAAGATATCAAGCTTCAATACCATTTCATGGTGATGGTGGATATACACAATTGTACAAGAGAATCAACTTGAGGAACAATTTATGATTTATCTTTCATTTTCTTATTATTCAAGAGAACCAAAGGTAAATTTTCTCATTCATCATTGTTTTGATGGGGCATATGAACAATTGAGAAGGAAGATTGAAGCACCTTGAAGGATCTATAGTTCTAAAGCACTAAAGGTTTGAAGCTTGTAATTGAGGAGCAGCAAAAACAAACTATATTGAATTGATCATTGTGGTGATGGGGAATGTATGTAACTAAGGAATAAAATTAGCAAGGATGAAGAGACCTCAAGAATTCATTGAAGAAGAGAAAGAAAAGAAAAAAATAGACTTGACGAATCGGAGGCTTTCTTTGGAAACTAATCCAAATCCAATTATAGAGGATACGATGGTTCATCTTATTAATCCGCCACAAGAAAAAAGGAAGCATTCACTAGAGGGAACTTCAATTTCCACAATAGTTGTTGAACAAGCACCCCATGGAAGTATTCAAGAAGCAAAAAGTAGGTGCTCATTAGGGGATGTTTTAATTCCCGCTTCAAGTCAAAGTGATAAGTTACCATCTCAAGATGAAGCTCATGAAGAGGCGTTAGACATGGATCCTACTGTTGAAGAGGCGTTGGACATGGAGCCTACTGCTGAAGAGGAGCTGGAAATGGAGAATACTATTAAAGAATTTTTTATTATCCGTAACATCGATGAGGATGTTGGACTTCCACCATCCAACTACCAGGAAGAGAATGAAGGACAATAAACTGCTACTGAAACACCAGAGCGTATTATTGATGCGCTAGATGATAGAATTCCAACCCCCTTACCTCCATTAGAAAGCACACGTCGAAGAACTCTGAAGCGTATACAAGTTGATGAAAGACGCCTCAATTCCATTGAAGGTACGCTATCTAAATGTAGTATTGCTTATCAAAATAAACAGATACTAAATAAATATTTTGTTTCTAAATGTGATGGAGATAAATGTAGATTATTTTTATCATTCTTAAAATCTAGGGGCATGAATATTGTTAGGAAAACATTAGGGATAAAGATTCTAAATAATTCTGGACCAAGTTGTCATATAGTTAAAAGCTTAGTAGATTCCTTTGGTAAAATTGGTAAGAACACATGTTCAAAGGACCGCAATGCGGCTCGTCACGTGTTGTCACAAGCAATTGTAAATAACAACACCAGGGTCCTTCATTTTCTCAAGCCTACATCCAAACTAGTTAATTTGAATGTAAAAACCCTCTGTAGGTATTCTATTAGAAATATTACTATGAAACATTTTTGTACATTCGTTGTATGTTGCATACTAACCATGTGTAGGATTGCTCCTTGACAATACCACTGACTTCATCAAGAGAATTCATTCATAGCATCATGTGCAATAGGCATGAGGGGAAAACATACTATGTAAAATATTGTTTGGATGGAACTTGCTCCAACTGCGCTGGAATGGAATTATTGATCCAATGTATGCACGAGAGTGGAGACAATGAATTTGGGAATATGGTTACAGACATGAAAAGTTTCAAATATATCAGCTATGAAATAGTCCCAGGGAAAGAAAGCAAAAAAATACAATTGGTGACATCTCAAGTATGCATTTATCTATAAATTTATGTTTGAAACCGTTACATTTCATTCCTTACTTAGAAAAAAAATGGATATTGAGATCATTTTGTGTCACCAGGTACAAGTTAGTGACTTCGTCAAGGAATTTATTGAAAAGACACATCAATATGTTCAGCATGTCCACTTGGCACGATGGTAGGATGAGAACTTTAGAATATACAGAGATACATTTCCCCATGGTACTATACTTTCAGTTGTTGATTTTGCTGAGAACTACACTTTGCAACCTCAAAATGAGATCCAAAGTCAATATTATCACTCTGAGCAGGTTTCCTTGATGGTGCATATCAAATATAGGCATGGCCCAAATAACAGTGAAGAGAAAAGAGAAATTATGAAGGACTATCACTTCTACATAAGTGATGATAGGTGCCATGAATTCCACCATGTATGTCATTGATTCATCACGTTCTATGATCAATTGAAGGGCAGGAACATACAGATGGATCAACACTAGATTTGGTCTGATGGATGTGCTGGTTAGTTCAAAAATGCATGGTAAAGGAGAGAATGATGGAGTTGGAGCATGTGTCAAAATATCCCTACAAAGAGAGGAATTGAAATTATCTACAGTATCTACTATTCAAAATGATCAATCTATAGTAAGGTGGTGCATGTCAGTAATGGGAGAGGAATCAACTATGCGAGTAGAAACCACAAGAAAGAGATATGTTGAGCGATTTTTTTGGGAGGCAGTAGACATAGATCGTTCAAATGCATGGGAATGCAAGACTGTTTCTGGGACTCGTGGCTTTCATTTGGTTCGAATCTCTGATAACCCAGTATTTGAAATTTGGACCAGAAAACTCGCTTGTTTTTTTCCCGCCTTGTTGTGATGGTGACTAGGATGGGTGTGAATCACTGGAGTGGGTTGATGGATGGGATCACATATCACTTCCACTTGATCAGTGGGAAATTGTTAAGATAACTCTGTTGGAAGAAGACCAATAATCTATTTCTATAGATTTTGATCATGTCTCAGACCTTGTACAAGCTGGTATGATGCATTTCCTTAACATTTTTTGTTTATCTATGTAGTCTTCAAACTCACATTAATAGCCTTGTATCACACAAAAAATATTTTGTTCATATACCTAAAATCATATTATGTAGGGAACATATACGTAGTGGTTGCCTCAAAAGATAGTGAATGGGGTGGTGATTATTGGTTGGCACATTGTACAGAGGGAAAGCAAACCATCATTATGTCCATGACTGACGATGAAAACAACCACTTCCCAATCGGGTCTACGGTTGTTAAAGGTGAATACCTTCCATAGGACAACAATGCAAGAAAGAAGGGTGGATAGTTTTATAGGGATTACAAACCAGGTTCAAGTGTGTATCACTTTACCAACTTAATCATTAGTACAAACCTCCAGGTACGACCAATGCCTAGCCGAAATTCATCGAAGGTACGCTACTTATTATCAGATACAGAGCACGAGAGACTAATGGAGAACATCATTATAAGAGATGATTCGGAGGGCTTGGTTGTATTATAATAGGTGGGATCTAGCATGATGAGTTATGTTACATAATTTTAATTTTCCCATGTATGTTGCTTATGAATATGTCAATTTTGTGTTCTTGATATGCCAAATTTTTGTTTATGTTGTTTATAAATATGCAAAAAGTTCTCTTGTATGTCAAGTTAATGAACATGCCGAATTTTACATATGATCAATAAACCCTAAGATTATGAATGATCATGTAAATATCAATAACATGATCATGCCAATATCAATCATATGATCATGAAAATATCAATAATATGAACATGTCAAGATCTCATTCACATGTTAAACATAACATTATAATACATACATGTACCTCTTTAGGTCATACTTGTCAAAGTTCTTTATAGGCTCTCTTACAGGACTAAAACCATAATTTTTCAAGTAGTTCATATGTCAATGTTTCCAACTGATATATAAAACTAGGATGATGGAAACAAGATGCTGCAACGATCACTTTTTGTTTTAAGGCTTGTATAGTTTCCTTCTTAACAGCTCACCTCTTATACCATGTTAAATTTTTTATTATAACCATTAGTTCAATGCATAAATTTAACCATAAAACATTTACATAAAGAATTTAACATGTAGGATCTAGTTAAGAATGGCAATGCACAAGAGACACAACATTTTATCCCAGGAAACTGTCATGGGGAAGAAAACCTTGCAACCTTTCTTAGAAGAATTATGTTTAGAAAACAAGTACAATGAAACCCTGAACAAACCCTAACATAGAAGCTTATGAGGAAACCATAACACATAAGCTCATGAGGAAACCCTGAAATAAGAGTTTCCTTCTCCTGCATGTGCAACTCAAAGAGAAAAAAAAAAAGACATGAAGTGTCTTACAAATGAAGAACATGACTATAACTTTACAAGTGGGGCTTCACTAACTTGTGGAACCACATAACTTAATTTTACATTTACATTAGACACCAAGAATTTCATTCCAATGAGGGCCAAACATGGAAAATCATGCACGGTGTGGATGTGGTTGGCGTTCCCATATTTCCCCTACCCAAACACGCTAGAAGGAGTTGCCGAAATTCAAAGTTGTGGCTCCTTGACATTTTTTGTGCACCAGGAACAAGTCCACTAAGTGGACCTGAACGGTATCTAGAGGTGACTTGCAAATCACCATAGATCTATGCTCGGGCCTCCGATCGACGAACCATTGATTCTGCTGGATTCGTGACGTGGGATTTTAGCTAGGGGGGCCTCTCCTGCCTGTCCATTACCCAATGACCTCCGTATACGGTGGTTTATGAAACTAGGGTTTCAGTTAGTAGGAGACAATACATTTAACACCAACGAGGGAAAAAATTGGAAAACCACACATGCTGGGGCTGTGGTTGGCATTCCCATATTTCCCATGCCCAAACACTCTAGCAGGATTTAACAAAATTCAAAATTGTGGCTCCCTAACATTTTTTGTGCACTGGGTATAAGTCCACCAAGTGTCCCTCAACGGTATCTGGAGGTGACCTGCAACTCACCATAGATCGATGCTCGGTCCTTCAATCTATGAACCATTAATTCTGTTGGATTCGTGACATGGGATTTTAGCTAGGGGCCTCTCTCCCGCCTGTCCATTGCCCAGTGACCTCCGTATATGATGGTTTTTGAAACTAGGGTTTCTCTTAGTATGGGATAATACATTTCACGCCAAAGAGGGCCAAAATTGGAAAACCATGCACAGTGGGGATGTGGTTGGTGTTTCCATATTTACCATTCCCAAACACACAAGCAGGATTTGACGGAATTCAGAATTGCATCTCCCTGACGTGTTTTGCGGACCAGGAACAACTCCACCAAGTGTCCCTCAATGGTATCTAGAGGTGACTTGCAACTTTCCATAGATCGATGCTCAGGCCTCCGATCAAAAAACTTTCAATTCTGTTGGATTCATGACATCGGATTTTAGCTAGAGGGTCCCCTCTCCCGCCTATCCATTGCCCGGTGAGCTCTATATACGGTGGTTTCTGAAACTAGGGTTTTTCTTAGTAGGGGACAATGCATTTCATGCCAATGAGGGAAAAAATTGGAAAACCATGTACGGTGGGGATATGGTTGGCGTTCCCATATTTCCCATGCCCAAACATGCTAGAAGGATTTGATGAAATTCAAAATTGTGGCTCCCTGATGTTTTTTGCGCATTGGGCACAAGTCCACCAAGTGTCCCTGAATGGTATCTGGAGGTGACCTGCAACTCGCCATAGATCGATGCTTAAGACTCTGATTGATGAATCATCGATTCTGTTGGATTCGTGAAGTGGAATTTTAGCTAGGGGGGGCCCTCTCCCACCTTTCCATTGCCCGGTAACCTCCATATATGGTGGTTTCTGAAACTAGGGTTTCAATCAGTAGGGGACAATGCATTTCATGCCAACGAGGGCCAAAATTGGAAAACCATGCATGATGGGGTTGTGGTTGGAGTTCCCATATTTCCCATACCCAAACACGCTATCAGGATTATACAGAATTCAAAATTGTGGCTCCCTGACGTTTTTTGCGCACTGGGCACAAGTCCATGAAGTTTCCTTCAATGTATCTGGAGGTGACCTACAACTCACCATAAATCGATGCTCGTGACTTCGATTGAGTAACCATCGATTCCATTGAATTCATGATGTGGGATTTTAGCTAGGGGTCCCCTTTCCCACCTGTCCATTTCCTGGTGTCCTTCGTATATGGTGGTTTCTGAAACTAGGGTTTCGCTTAGTAGGGGATAATGCATTTCACACCAACGAGGGCCAAACTTGGAAAACCATGCATGGTGGGGTTGTGGCTGGCATTCCCATATTTCCCATTCCCAAACACGCTAGCAATATTTGACGAAATTCAAAATTGTGGCTCCCTGATGGATTTTGTGCACTGGGCACAAGTCCACAAAGTGTCCTTGAACGGTATTTGGAGGTGACCTAAAACTCGCCATAGATCGATGCTCGAGCCTCTGATCGATGAACCTTCAATTCCATTGGATTCATGATGTGGGATTTTAACTAGGGTGGCCCCTCTCTCGCCTATCCATTTCCCGGTGACCTCAGTATACGGTGGTTTCTGAAACTAGGGTTTCGCTCAGTAGGGGACAATGCATTTCACTCCAAGGAGGTCAAAACTTGGAGATCCACACATGGTGGGGCTATGTTTGGAGTTCCTATATTTCCCATGCCTAAACACTAACAGGATTTGACGTACTTCAAATTGCGGCTCCCTAACGTTTTTTGCGCATCGGGCATAAGTCCACCAAGTGTCCCTCAACGGTATTTGGAGGTGACCTGCAACTTGCCATAGATTGATTCTCAAGCCTTTTATTGACAAACCGTTGATTCAGTTGGATTCTTGACATGGGATTTTAGCTAGGGGGGGCCCTCTCCTGCCTTTCCATTTCCCAGTGACCTCCATATATGGTGGTTTCTGAAACTAGGGTTCCACTCACTAGGGGACAATGCATTTCATGCCAACGAGGGATAAAATTGGAAAACCACACATGGTGGGGCTGTGGTTGGTGTTCCCATATTTCCCATGCCCAAACATAGTAACAAGATTTTACAGAATTCAAAATTGTGGCTTCCTGACATTTTTTTCGCACCGGGCACAAGTCCACCAAGTGTCCTTGAAGGGTATCTGGAGGTGACCTGCAAATCGCCATAGATTGATGCTCGGGCCTCCGATTGATGGACTGTCGATTCTGTTGGATTCATGACGTGGGATTTTAGCTATGGGACCTCTCTCCCACCTATACATTTCCTAGTGACCTCCATATACAGTGGTTTCTGAAACTAGGGTTTCGCTCAGTATGGGACAATGCATTTCATGCCAACGAGGGCCAAACTTGGACAATGAATTTCATGCCAACGTGGGCCAAACTTGGAAAATTGTAGCCCTAACTAGGGTTTACTATTTAACATGCATGGCCCATAACTATAAACCTACCAGGGAAACCCTAATCCTAACCCTAATCTTATCTTACTGTCATAACTCAGTTCAAAATCAATCTAATGCCCAACTCAACTTTTTCAAATCTAGTAGACTTATCCTTCAAATCATGTTGATTCACGAAGTTGGTTCTTTGTCTTTGGATTCTATTGTAGTTCCTATAATGCTGAGTGATTAGTCATTGGGTGCATGAGGTTTTTTGAATAGTGTTGTTGGCTATTGATGAAATGTGAAGCATGTATTGCACTTAGTTTTATTAAATTACACTTGAACATTGACTTAACTTGTAATTTAATCATCCAAACTCACAATTTTTAATTAGATATATATCCATTTGGCGTGCATATAGTGCGTTCATTGAAACCTTGGAATACATTGTATAGCACTTAGTTTTATTAAATTACATGAGCAAGAACTTTGACTTTACTTGTAATGATCATCCAAAATCACAATTTCTAATTAGATATCCAATTAGTGTGCATGTAGTGAGATCATTGAAACCTTTAAATATAATAGTTTGTTCTTTTGACATAGTGCATTCATAAGTAATATATAATCCACACAAATCAACACAATAGATTAACACAATAACATGTGGAAACCAAAGAACAAATTCAAAGTGAAATGTATCATTCATTTATAAGTGAAATGTCAATGTACATGTCTCCAAAAGTATCCAAAACTATCCAAGCCACATGTACATGTATCGAAATGTACATATATCCCATAAGACACATCAAAACTCAAGCTTCCTCTTGTTCTTTCCCGACGTTGATCCTCTAGGCACAACTCTAGGACCAATGTGTGTCTCTGGATCCTACAAATTAAATATCAATTGTTAAAGTCAACTAACTATGTATTAATACATTAGCTCAATAAAAGACCATATCTAAATTAACTCAGCAATTATCAACATGTTCATGGACATTGCATGAGACAATTGGTCATTAATGGACATCTCACTTCAATGAGAGACTGTGACAAAGGGGATTGTGTTCCTTGTGTAGCAGATGGAGTTGTTGGTTGAACATCAAGGATGGTCGCATCCATGGTCAAACCAGAGGGGGCAGGATTTGCTGCTGGTGATAGTGGCTACAATCACCAAATGTTGAAATAGTTAGACATGTGCATGAATAAACAATAGACAACAATAACAGACTATGTCTAGATCATGTTCAAATAGTTGTACCTCTGTTTGGATTGTTGTTATTGAAGATTCCGCATTGACTACTACATCAATAACTCTTGCTGTTGGTGGCTACAATCACCAAATGTTGAAATAGTTAGACATGCATGAATAAACATTAGACAACAATAATAAACTATGTAATGATCATGTTGAAATATTTGTACCTCTGTGTGACTTTTTGCCATTGCAGATGTAGCACTGACTGCTACATCAACCATCCCTGCGAGGTTTTCAATAGTAAACTATGGATTTCGATGTAGTAAACATGCAAATCAAACATTAACAAAACATTTTATGCAATGGATTTCAAGTTAAACAAGAAATATCATCAAAGGATATACATTACCATGGTATCAATAGCTCCATGTTCGTGGACAACTGGAGTCTTGCTAGAAGTAGGATGCCTCATATACACATGAACCTTGTTCACGTATGGCCTATGAGGAGATACAACTCCAAGAAATGGTCCAGATGTTTCGGTTGGTGCCTATAGTCAGCAAGTGTTCAAGTAGTTAGACATGCATGATTCAACAAACATACATGTATTTTAAAAATAACTTTTTTTATTGCTTACCTGAAGCCTAGATGTTTCCTTGGTCAATACAACCATGGATGCTACCTCCATCACTGCTCCCCCCCATGAAGGATATTGCATCTGCAAGTTTAATAATTGTAAATATTAGATTGTAGATAGCATTAGTGAACTAACATGTACAGTATGTGGAAATTAACAAATTAACAAGTATTAAAAAACTGAAATTTTAAAATGTTTACCTCGGTGTGAGATATGACAACGGGTTGTGTATGAATCTCTCCACCAACCAAGGGATCAGTGGATGGAATGTCATGCCCCCTGTAGAGTGTGGAACATGAAACTCTGGGGTGTCTCTACCGGCTTAAAGCATCAACTGAAAGTTCACAAAATTAATATATTAGCTCAAACTATACATATGTGTACAAAGAGGAAAATAAATGAAGAATTTATTACAATTAACCATCTACATACATCACTCAAAAACCCACTAAAGACAACATCTGAGGAAAGAACATAGCAAGAACGACCACACGATGTGCACTTATGAGGTTCAAAAGTAGGTTGGGGATGTGTTGATAGTGCTGCACTAGTAGATGGTCATGCACTAGTGGCTGGTGCTGCACTAAAAGATGGTCTTGCATCGTGATGACCTAGTGTATGTACCACACCAGGTACAGATGTCCCTTCCTCACCCATATGTTGAACCATAGTTCTATGATGAACGAACTGCCCATGCCAAACTCAAATACAGATCACGTGTCTGTGGAATAACACGATGTATAGGTGGGGCATCTGGCCCAGGAAACTTCCTGTGAGGTGTAGGGATAGGGCAATCAAGGTCTCAAAGCTTGGCATTGGGTCGGTTTTGGGGCATCCCCCCACGAATCCCATGAAACTTCAAGATATCAAAATAGTTTACATGTTTACCCAACATGAACTCTACATACATCTTTCGAATGAAATACAGGGGGATTTACCTGTTGTTATGTGGTGGCATATCAAAAACCATATACCATATGTCCATCCAGTTATCAACAAATGGTTGAAATGTGCACCACTCAATAGGGATATGAGGCCTATTTGCATTTGGGATTTCCCCTGTGCGAGGGTCCTTAAACAATGAAAATATATGCTCTTTGGTTATTTTCAACTTTTTGATTGCATTGTAGTCTATCCCATCAGCGTACTCTTGTCTTTTTATTTCTCTATATGATGTAATATCATATAGTATGTTGCTTAACAATGAAATAGTCTCAACAATTGCATCCAAAGTGGATGCAAGTGAGCGACAGATCCTGTCACCACCACTAAAAGACGTACTAAGTGCCCTCAAGTGGGCAAGCTCAATCAGTATTTCAGTATTTGTGTCCATAACCACAACTGCAATAAAAACATCAATAAGAAAATCATTAGAAACATATACATGGTATATAATGACGTCTCTTCAAAATTGAAAATGTAAATTAAGTCAAACTCAAGTAAGCAATTTAATGGCATTCACTTACATACATTTAAAACTTAAAATTAAACATTTAAAAATTAAATAGTAAGTTTTGTTCAACTTCTTTCTAGAAGTTAAGCCACTTCTTAACCCTCATTGGTGACTTTTCCATGCACAATTGGGTTTAAACTTATTTGAATTTAGGAGTGCATTTTTGACATGTTTTGGCCTTTCTGTCCCTTGGATATGTAAAAGAAAGGGGCAAGGGACTATTAGGACATGTGAGGCAAGAAAAGGGGTGATACAAGGATGCTACCAATCCTCTAAATATAATTGACTCGATCATGGTTGGGAACACTCTCACGACACAATCTAGGTAGTTCATGGGTGTTCACCATTTCCATTGTTGTATAAACATGGAAACCAACCAAAGGTGACATGGAAAAATGGAGAATTTGTGGACTGGAATACAATTGGTTTTTGATGAGCTTAGAGACTCGACATGTAGAAATATATTTCCAATTGTTTTTGCTATTTTAAAAAATGGTTGATAAACCTAGTGATGTAGGGGCATATATTGTTTGAGTAAAGTCATTTATGACTTTGTTAGGTCAAGGGATCTTAGGGAGACCTAGGGTCTCATATGTTTCTAATTTGCTTTATTATGTTTATAGGATAAAAGAAGTAGAATTCAAGTTCTATATTTAGTTTAGGTGATGACCTTTAATTAATTAGCTTTTTGGTAGCTCAATAGAGCTAGGTTAGAACTGCATGATGATTATGAACTCTTTGATGGTGCGATGAATACCGGGATTTTATGGTGGTGTCAGGACGTGTTGACTTGTAATTCGATATCACAGTGAGAGGGTTTGTATATTTCAACTTTTTGTGTCATTACGATAAGGCTAGGGGCACGAAGGGTAAGTCATATGCGCAGAGCAAGAGAAAAGTGTCGAGGAAGGTATAATTAAAACACAAATGAGGTGGGTGCTATAACTAAGAATTGCAAATATTTTAGTGAAAAAATGGTGGTGGCTGCTAAAACTGGAGAAAGGAATAAAACCAGTCATAGTTACTAGTTTTAACTTTGTGTTTATATATATATTGTTGATTTATATATAATACATTGTTTTATGTTTAAAAGGGCATGCCTGAGAGGCATTTTGTTAATGTGTTTTGGCATTTAGTTAAGGGTGCTTAATTAAGAGGCAATGTATAACTATACACACTTGTGATGAAATTTTGATTATGTTCATGGAAAAATGATTGTGATGAAGTTTTGAGAAACCAAGTTACTAATTTTTTATGCATTTTTTCTATTTATGCTTGTGCATGCATTTCATCTTGTTATGGCCATTTCCGAGGAAACTTATTCAATTAGTATCATGGGGAAATGGCCTTTGAGGTTTGGAAATTTGGGTTTCATGTGGATGTATACATTGTATAAAGGGAGGAGTTCTATATTTTTCGATTTTTGGTTACATTAGGAATTCTTGAGTTCTTGAAAAGGAATTCATTGTAATTATTCACTCATCTTGGTTGAGGGAGATGTGAATTTAAGTAGTGACTGGGTTATTTCCAATTTTCTAAATAATGCAAAATTTGGTTGTTTTAAACTATTAAAAAACCATATTTTAGGTTTAGAATTGACAAAAAAATGCTATGGGTGAATGAATTACCTGATTAGATGACAATTGACTGGTGGATTTTCCTCCCCTCCAACTAAATCGAGCTCCTCCAATAGTCCATGACACCCAATTCGCTCCCGTTCAAACCGATATTCATGTTCCTGATGGGTATAATGCACCGCGGGTTTCGGGACTGTGTATATAAATTAATTTTAATTTTACAAATCACGTAAGCATTTTATAACTACATATAGTGTATGCGCTTTGTAGTTATATAACACGTACGTGATATGTTTTCCTATCCTACATGTCCCATGACATTTCAAGCTCGGGTTGAACCATAGGAAGTGCTATGTACAAGAAACAAGTTGTATTTTTATGTAACGTGATCTTGTTTTTAAAAACTAGGATTGCATCTAAAAGGTCCCTCATCTTCATGCACTGACCCTTGTGTTATTTTTAGTAAGTAATTTTGTTAGATTTTTGTTAAGTATATAATAAAAAGTAATTTTTTCATTGCTTAAATTCTTTAATAAAAAAATATTAATGAAAGAATTCTACCCTCGTGGTTGAAGGGTAACTCTTTTAATGAAACATTATGTGAGTGGGGAGATAAAAGCTCAAAACATTAAAAAAATTTAGTTTGAAGGGTTGAGATGAAACTAAATTGCAACGCTGACCTATATTGAATGCTATTTCTATTTTGTACTTTAAAGAGTTATTTTGCAAATCGATTTGTGTGCAAATAACCATAGCAATCCAATACGACATGTAGTTTGACAAAATGTCACAAGGATAATGTCATATAACAATGTGTCATGTAATCAAATATATTAAATGGTATGTTACAAGGCTCTCTAACCACATGTCAAATTGCTTATTCCTTTGTTTCTTTTTGCCACACTTTGGTTTTGTTTCTGCACCAGTGAGATTCTGTAGAGAAGATTTATGCATGTTGGTTTAACATAAGTTTTTTGCTCTCTTCATAATTTTTTTTTATGAGAGGAGATCCGTAGGAATCAACACTTACAAGAATGGATTCCTCCGCCTCTTGTATATTCTAAATAATGACCATGATTTCTCAAGATTTTTTTTTTCTCCTAGAATGAAATCAATTAAAATAAATAATTCACAACAATGGGTAAGTGCATTTGAGTAAATCAGGAAAACCAATCACAATGATATTAGGCACTTCTAGAAAGATGTCTATTTGTAGCAAAAATTGGGGCAAACAACAATCACACTTGATCTAGCTTCACTAAATTTGTACATGCAAAGTTCGATCGATATACACCATGGGAAACTGAATTTTGTTTGTATCAAAATGGAAGGCCATTTAAATGATGTAGAAGTGTGAGCAGGTCAAATGACAAAAAATATGAAATCTGATATAAGGAAATATAGTAATAATTGATATAAAATCAGAGATTTGGAAATATCAATCAATTTTTCATTGTCACGTATCATGCATTGTTGTTGTAACAATACACACTCTCAACTGTATCAAGTTGTGCCATTGATCTTCTTATTTTTGTCCTTGTTTTTCCTTTTAAAATTTTTCTTTCTCCCAGACATTTGTTCAACATTCCCGTTCTCTCTTCTGCTCCTCATGCCAATCGATTCCGTTAAAACAACATCTTGATTGCTTTTTTACTTCCCTTCAAGGTCGGTCGATCCATAATCCTTATCTTGATAGATGTCTCTCATCTCCTCTTCAAATCGTTGTTGTTCAGCAAAATAAGGTCCTTTTTAGGATGTTCTATGGGTGTTGAACCAACATTTCCAACATTCAAATTTGGCTTACCATTTTCAATATTGCATTCTTTAGTAAGTAGCTTAAAGTCATTGATTCATTTATTTACATCATGAAGTTCAAACTAAGTAAACAAATTGGCTGAAAAGACACTAATGGATTAGTGCCATCAACAAATCTATATAACATTGTTAAGAGAAGAATTACAAATATTACAAATAACATAGAGATAACTAAGGAGAATGCAAATAGTATATTTTCTATCAAAAACAACTCACAATCTTGTGCGAATTGACCGAATAGCTTCATAAGTATCATTTCCTACAAAATCCTTCTTATTTTTCCCACGACCTCTAGTGTAAAAGGCCCCGTTAATCTCTACTGTTTCCGTGAAGGTCGGACGATGTGTGTCTCCTTCCTTAGTAAATTGATAAGTAGGAAGCTAGATGTTCTTCTTTGTAGCAAAGTGGGAGCATGGGTATTTTTACCAAAACCAAATAAGAAATGAAGTAACATGAGTTTGCATAGTAGCATGTCTAGTCATATATAACATGGTGAATATATGTGATTAGCAAATATTTCACATTGTAAGAGTGGAATAAGGCATGATTCACAACATAGAAGACTTATCATATTGTAGGGTGCATCCATGGAGGTGGGTTACAATTTTTGGCAAGGCAATTTCGGCAAAAAGAAAAAAATGCTCCCTCGATCAAGGTCTTGATACCTCGATTGAGGGTTTAACAAGTGCCCGATCAAGGATTTTTTAAACCCTCAATCGAGATAGTGGTAAACCCTTGATTGATGTATTGATATCTCGATCGAGGGTTAACCAATAGCTCGATTGAGGGTTACATAAACCCTCGATCGAGGTCCAAACCTCGATCAAGATTACAACCTCAATCGAGCTTTCGAACTCCACTGAGGTTCTTGTTAAATTTTTTTATAAAAAAGGCCGTGGGCATCTGCGATCATTTTACCTTTTTTTGCACAGAAGATGTAATGTCCCAAAAAATTGAAAATATTTTTTTTTATAGGGCTAGTCAAAAATACCTATGCTAGACATTATTTGAACTTGCGGAATGTGTCGTACTTGGTTTACTGTACCGTAATGTCGTAAGTTGTTCTTACGTTCTTCTTTCATATTTCTTGATGCAGTTATTTAATGTATTACTTACATTGTCATGATGTTGATTACTATGTTGTTTTATGGTTATGCATTGATATGTATGTTAGGGATTTGATTACATACTCATTGGTTATAAATTTGATTACTATCACATACACAAATCTGAATTAACTTTGTTATTTGGAAAAAGGGGTGGAGTGGCAGGACTAGTTTCCCTTTTAACAACCTGAGAGGTACTATTTTCTACTTGTCCCATCAAGCTTACTTATTTCTTAAGAACTAATGCATTTCTTTTCACTTTGTGTGTAGGTTCACTTAGCGACGAAAACTACTTATATAAGCTGAACAGGCTATACTGTCTGTTTTCGTCACTAGCAATCCATCTTACAGATCTATCCTAGTGGCGATATGGTGGTTGGATGATATTTATACCAGGATAGATGGTTTACTAGCCTATTTTGCACTGATTATTATTGTTAAACTTACGGAATTTATGATAGTGACTTGGTCACTACTGCACTTATTATTTATGTGGCACCTATTTACTATGGTATAAAGACTGATGACTTTGTTCATGCCTTAACATAGTTTTAATATATGGTTTTAATAGTTGGATTAATATTGTAAAAACCTTGGCCCAAAGTATTCCATGGAATATTTCATATGCCATGGACTTATGGCTTAAACCTTATGTAATTCGATGCACAGTTGGGGTTTATGTAAAACACGTGGTTTTGTGACAATGTTTATATGGTGCATGAACTATATGATTATGGGTTTGGAACGCGATATCAGAGGCCAGGGTGGCGAGATAAATGCACATGAGTAAATGTGGCATACAAGCTTAGGGCTTGGCTCATTGCATTGGTTTGTTCATTTGCATCCTGGCTGCTTGTGCTCTGCTCCTGCGTGGTGTAATGGGGTGAAACTACGATGGCTTAACTGGCACATTGATATTCTGATTTAGCAGCATTATAATGTTTGTTCATATTTTTTTTAATGCGTACTCCTCATCGTGGTTTGTTTTGCGTGTACAGGTTGCAGGGTATCAAGGGGTCGTGGTCATGGGTTTCCCTGTGCTCAAAATCCATACCCAATACAGCTAAGCTTTGCTTGTACAAGTTAAAACTTGCCTCTCTCTCATGTGGTTGTTGTGACTATGTTTTGAACTCGTTGGGGGTTTGAATGTTTGGTTCTGGGTTTTAATGGCTGCCTCCTGGAAGAAGTACTATATGTGTAAAGACTATAGAGCATCATAGATGCGTTAAGACTTGGGGTTTTTGTTGGGTTTCTAGGGCCTTCGGGATGGAACTAATGGATTCGGGGTTTTTAGTTTAAATGTTTCTCTATGTGGTAAACATGACTGAGTATCTCTCGACAGGCTTTCCATATTGTAAATAAGTTTATTTTATTGAAATGGCAGCAACACCATTGCTTGAAATGGTGCAAGGACGAGTTTAAAACGACTATGTAACTCTTATTGGTTTTGGCAGTGATTATGTTTATGGATACAAATAGTAAATTCATATTGTGTTGGTTTAATGGTTATAATTCTTATTTAATGGATTATGTGTAATTGAAATCCTTCTTTGAATTATTGTATGGAAAATCGTTGAAAGTTTTGATGGCTTTGGGGCCATGTCATATGTGGCATTGGCCTTTGCGCCATTAGAGCTGCGATAGTGTATTCACAATTGCATTATCGTTTTGATGGATGAAAATTGTTTTATAGTTGAACCTTTATGTTAAGATGTAACAAGCTATGACAAAGGTGTAACCCTTCGGTGGTGTTGTCGCTATTGGTAATTGTTGATAGGTTTTAATGGGTTTTATATTTACTATTTTAAGTTATAAATAGAGATCCGTAGCTTTGAAAGGAACCCTCCAATGGATGTTGTGGCTATTTGCATAGCGTTGACATGGTTACAGCTTTTGGTATAAATGATTTAAATGTTTGGATATGTATAAGGCTGAGGGCCATAGTTACAATGTGTATTTTAAATTGGCTCTGCCCTCTGTGTAGCGATTTGATGTATTTAAATTATAGCCTATGTATATATGCATATATCGTGGCTTGATTGTGGAACGCTAAGGCCTGAGGTAGAAGACTTAATAACGAGTCCTGTAGGATTCATCACAGTGATTTATAAATAGACAAACCCTACAGGTATGGATCCTGGGACGTTTATGGTTGCGAGGGTTTATAATTGTAAGGATTCGATTTCGGCTTAATGCCTACCGGAATCGATCCTACGAGCTCTGTGTATTTAAGTTTTTAATGAATGTTGTACATGATATTATGGTTGATTTTTTATGTTGGTATTTTCATTACGGCATATGATTCTTATAATGTAGTTTGTAAATATTTAAAGGGTTTGATTTTTTATACATGCAATGGATTTAATATATTGATCATTTCTTTACTACATATGATCTCATGAATGTAGTTAGTATAATAAAATGTGGATTAGATATTTTATTAAGCTTGGTTCTTGATAGAAATATATACATAGACCCTGAGAGGTCTTCGATGGGTTTTACTTTATCTTTAATACTTTGATTTTATGATTATTCTCAAGTATAGAATAATGTATTTATAGTATTGCTTCATTTAGAATACTGTTCTGTTTATACTTGATATAATGTAAATGATTTATTTATTAGATTATGGTTACTATATTAGTTAACTGTATTTTATATTTATGTTTTATTTATAGCGTGACCTGAATTAGTCTTTTATGCCTAATTATAGTTCTGCTGGCAATATGGAATCTGCCAGTAGACTTCATAGGTAAATAAGCATATAGGCACTGTTAGAGTAATTCCTAGGTTTTTAGAAAAATAAAGTTTAAGTTGTAAATAAATGCATATCTATGTATAGCATAAATAAACCATATTGATTTCTTAAGCAGTAATTAATTTGCAGACATAGGGTTATAAATAAAATATAAACCCTTAAATATTTTGACAGAAAAACATTTGTAAACATAGGGCTAGAAATATAACAGAAACAATTTCATATTCTAACCAGAAATTATACTAGATAATGAAATAGGAAGTGAAGAACCTCATACCTAAAAGGTGAAGCTATTCCAATGGCTGAAACCTGCACATTCAATTACCCAACATTAACAATTCATATGCATATCTGACCTCTGTATAGATGACTGAATCACTTGGGAACTACCACGTTCCATCCAACCATGTCCCAGAACCATTCTTGGTTTTAATCCGGATCCCCTTGAGATGGTTCCAACATGCAATTAGCTTAGAGGTCTTAAGGTGAGTCTTCCCTAAATGGTATTTCAGGTTTGGATCAGTTCTCTTTTTTCCTCTTAGGAAAATGTTCTCCAAGAACTCTCTTGAGAATAATGAGTCAGAATAATGAGTCCAAAAATATGGAAGAGATCCTGTTGAGGCGTGGAAAAGTGCAGGTAACAACAGTTAGGGATTCTCCCCAATAAACGTTCCCAACTAGCCCATTACTATTTGGTATGGGGAATCCGTCTGGTTTACGGTACAGCTAACATCGGTCAAGTAACAAATTAAAATGTTTTATCAGTTACGGCTCAGTCCACCGTGTATATTTCTAGTTTTTTGTGTTTAAGTTATGATGTGCAAGTGCCTATCTAAAAATGCAAATTGATATAGATAACGAGGAGTGTCACAATGTGATGCGTAGGTTCTTACCTCTCGTCTTCCCTCTCTTGCATCTAAATCACAAATAACCAGAAAATAGCTATAACTAACTAACCTATCCCTAGGGAGCAAAATGATCAGTTATCAATGAGTAATGTATTTCTGTGCATGTATTAAGAAAAATTACAGATAGTTGTTACTTATTTCAGAACACATGAACATTAATGAACAACAAGATAGCTTATTGTTTATGACAACCTTCATTACTCACAGTGGAAATTTCACAGAATAAACTAGAAGACATTCATAACATGAACAGAAATTCAATGAGTTAGAACGATCTCACAATTAATGGACATAAGCTAAAAACGAAATAGTTCACATTCAACTGATCCATAGAAAAGAATTTGAAACATTCCACCAAACTTTCTCCAGCAGAAACTTGTAATTATTTATTGTAAAAGGAAGTAGTTCTTCTTACAATATACTCTCAAAAATTGCTTGGGAAATAAGTCCCTTCTACATCTAAACTCTCCTTTATTTATACAAAAAAAGAAACCTTTGGGCTACCCCTTAATGAATTTTGGGCTTCCTCAACCTTTCAGTTCCAAAATTTTGTCCTGTAGTATGTGCTCATGATTTATACAATATATTACATTTTAAAACAAAAATATTTTAAAATAATTTATGAAGAGGGACCTGCTTGGTCATTGATGAACTTTTTCCATGCCTCGGCCTCCGCTGCTATACCTTCAAATCTGGAGGGTTCAAGAAAACGGATATTTATCTCATATTTGGCTGCCTGGTTCCTTACCCCTTCTATTCTTGCAGGGCTGAGGTGCAACTGATATTCTAACAGATAAATACTCATAGCTGCATGTGCCATTGCATTCTTTAAAATGTGTTCATCTAGATCCTTTACTTGTTGGATCTCTTGCTCATCTTCTTGGTATATGTTCTATATATGCTCTATAAACAATTTATGCTCTGGTATTGCATCCAATATTTTCTCTGCCGAAATATGGCATCTATTATATGTAGCAAGCACCCTCATGTAGTATTCA
This sequence comes from Pseudotsuga menziesii, assembly GCA_001517045.1. NCBI lineage: Eukaryota > Viridiplantae > Streptophyta > Pinopsida > Pinales > Pinaceae > Pseudotsuga > Pseudotsuga menziesii. The sequence goes on along the minus strand of LPNX011004756.1, from coordinate 141,606 downwards.
ACACATGCTCCCTTTGTTTTCTTTACTGTTTTCTTGAATTCTTTTGCAACATTGATTGCAAACTCCAATAAATCATATTCCTACTTTAAACTCTGTTGGTATTTAACTGGTAGCTCCACAGGAGATTCCTCATTTGTTTCTATCCACACTATTCTTCCCATCAGAATCTCCAGAATATCTTGAGATCTGTCCAAAAAATAAGATGTAGTGTCCAAAATTTCTTCTAATCTTCTATCTATTTGTAAAATCTTACATCTTTCTTCCTCAATACACATTTGCAAATGGTGGATCTTCCTTCTTTGAGCTAGAACATGTTCTTTTAAAGGCTGGAAGTCTATCTTCTATTCTATAGCATCATGGCGGACTTCTCTGTTTCCAACTCAGCAATTCTACTTTGTAACTGGTCCTTCTCTACACTCAGAGTTTCATAGGACACCTAAATGTCATTTTTCTCAGTTTTCAATACTTGATGCTCTAGCTGTAGCCTTTGTAATTCTGCTAAGTTTTTCTGAGCATCCTTCACTACAACAAATTCTGGAATTAGCGTCCCATTTAGCATCCCTTTTTAGTGTAATTTTTTTTACATTGAGTGGTCAAACTAGACGCTAAATGGGACACGTCATGGGAAAAACTTAAAGCGTCCCCAAAAACGTCTTTTTTTGCTTCCTAAATAGCATCCTTTATGACGTCCAAAATAACGTCTCTTTTTTTTCTTCTAGAATAGCATCCAACTTTTCTTCCTAAACAACGTCAAGGTTTGCTTCTAGAATAGTGCCCAACTTTGCTTCCTAAACAACGCCGAGGTTTTCTTCCTAAATAACGTCCTTCTTTGCTTCCTAGCAAGTGTCCACTTTTTCTTCTTAAATGACACCCCCGTTAGCGCCATATTTGCATCCTTAATAGCACCATGTTAGCATCCAAATTAGCATCCATTTTTTCTACCACTTTAGCATCCCATTTTGCACCATGTTTTACTTCCAAATATGTGCCAATTTTCGCTTCCAAATTTGCACCAATTTTTGCTTCCTTTTTTGCATCATGTTTTGCTACCAAAATTACGCCAAATATCTCTTCTATTGTTGCACCATATTTTGCTTCCTATGTAGCGTCATGTTTTGCATCCAAAGTAACTTCTTATTTTGCTACCATATCAACGCCATGTTTGGCTTCATCATTAGCGCCATGTGTTGCATCCTTTTTAATGCATAGCTTCATGTCTCTCATGTTTTGGTCACTAATTTAGTCATTTTTAGTATTTAAGCGATATTATAATATCATTAGGGCATGGAGGAATCGAACCACCAACCTCCTGCTTGTAAGGAAAGCACTGTTCCATTGAGCTAGAACCCTTTAAGAATTTGAGAACCTAACTTACAGAGTCCTCTATAATGGTAAAAGGGATCAATACCCAACTTTGAGTATCTAATGGTTGAACAAGGCAACAGAAAAAGAGGCTTTTGTAATACTAGAAAGGACACTCATCAACATCAACAGCGTTGCATGTATAAGAAGATGAAAATGTAATAGTACCAATTTGGTTACCTAAAATCATGTAGCTTGGGCATTCTGGTTATATCGGGACCTGATAATCCATGTGATTATCAATAAACATTAGTGCATGCACATGACCAGAGAAAAAATCAATGTTCCACTAGTATAGATAGCAACCAAATTATGACAGCCTGGTTACAAACATGTAAATATCTTGCACCTTATTCTAGTAGATAGACAATTCTATTGTTGGTCCTGGCTACATGTGATTACATATGATATAAGTTATAACTTATGTACCAACATAGTTACCTGCATAAGATCAATTCTAACAAAGTGGGGAAACAAGGTGAAAACAAAGAAAGTGTGCCTTGTAATAGATTTTATATCATTGCAATGAATTGTGAATTGTCGATTCAAGCATTTAAAAGCATGAGAATTGAGAATTAACTCCAGAAATGCATCTGGGAAATAGCATGAGTGCTATAAGGAAACTTAATTCCAATGTCTTTAAATATTTGTAAGGCGCAGCAAGAATAGACCACTCACTAAATATGTTAGGGGGTGGGGGTTGAAGGTATTATGGAAGGGATTTTCAGTGGAAACAGCATACACTGAGAATCTACAATATCTTCCTGAACATAAAAAATGGCAAGTACAAAAGAGTAATGTGGATAAACTACACCGAGTGGATAATGGTACTCATTATGATGAAGGGATCAAAGGGATCAAAAAGAAAGTTTAGAGAAAAGACTAGTACCATTTCTAAAATACTGACCATTCCAAGAACTCCATAGTAATGGTTTGTTGGCGTCCATTTCTTGTCATTTTCTGGGAACTTTTCTAGGTTGTATCCTTCAGGAGATGGGTCATTCCCATAAAACAAATGTAGTAACAATCATTTCATTGTATAGAGCATATTTTATGCCCTCATTTGGATATAAAGGAAACGAGCATAAAGTTTAAGAAAAACCAACAAGAAGCTTAGGTTGGTCTCACCTAATATATTGCTAGTAATCAAATACTTAACATAAGTCAACTATGATAATTCATCTAGTTATCAGTGAGAAGCTAAAGTTACCAGGATATATATGGATATATGTACATATATGAGAACAAATTGGATACAATATGGTTGGATATGCATATATAAAAATACATGTAAAATATGTGTGAGCATGTAAAATACATGTATTTCCTAATATTTCTAGAGTTTTAACAAAGTATTTCCCTTGGCTTAATGTATTTCCTAATAAAATGCTCTACAAAAATAGCTATTGACCCATTTTCCATTTTTCATATGGCATAGAGTTCCTATTCAAAACGTAAGCTCACAGCTTGGCCCAATGGAAGGGTGCTATCCTCAGTGGGGGTTATTGAATAGTTAAAAAATGTATAGCTGTGTTTTTTTCAAAATAAGGCCCAAATACGTACAAATGGCAAAGGTTTTCATAATTTCATATAAGTAAATGTGTACCTCGTGAATATGACCTCGCTTTTGAAAAATCCTATCCTCTTATGTTCCAATAGCCTAAATAAAATGCTCCACCTTGTCCAATATTACTTGCATTCTTAAAATGTTCCACATTTTAGTGTGATATCAGCTTAGTTGGAAATGCTAGCTATATCCAAACCAGTTAACACCCTTTCATTCGATGTTCAGTAATTTCAGGCACAGGAGACGTCCTATAGCCTTTATAAAAATCCATGTGCATTTGAAATTTCAGAAAGAGAACATTATACATCTTTAATGCCAGCAATTGGATAAATCTGGTCAAGATGAACTTGGTATCATTTCCATCAATCTGGGGACATGAGATCTTGTGATTCAAGTGATAATTAAAATTTCAAAGGCCACACAACTTCATATTGCAAGATTTAGAAGACCAAAGTGAAAATACCACAATATCTAGTAACATATAGTGAAGTCCTTCGGTCAACATAATATTTGCCAACAAAAATTATATAATAAATGCAATCAGTGTCATAATACCTCGCCTTCATCTATCAAATAGCCACCCATTGCACTGAATTCTTTCTTGTATACATCCATGAGCAAAATAATTGAACCTTGTAAAATAGAAAATAGCCACCAACAAATTATCTTCCTGGAGAATATTGTCACAGAACCAAAACAGAGAATGTGAGCTGTAAAAATAGATCTATAATAAACTGTCTACACACTAGAGATAATCGTGCTTAGAAGTTAGAACAACAATAAGCTTGGACATAAAAATATTCCAAGCGTTTCAACTGAAATGAATTTCAGAACAGAATGTAAATTTAGATAATATTTATTCAGCAACTATTTAAGGAATTCAAATAGAATATAGGAGGTGTAACATCTCTACATACAAACCTCATGAATTTCCAATGTAGGCATGTGTGGAAAGAAATCATTTCCAACAAAGAAACAGATGAAGAAAAAATCATCCACAACCCGTTCAAAATCAATCTCTATTGGAGGTTTTGGAATCTTCATATCATACTCTAAATATTCACGTAAAACCCATATGTTGACGAACTGCCAAATATTTGAGATATCAGAAACAAGTTAGATATAAAAATAATAGTAAAACATCCACATGATCTATAATAATCTTGAAACTTGCTTTAATTATCATGACCTAAATGGGACCGTTATTAGTATTAATGCAACCATACAACATTAACAAAAAGAAAAAACCTCCAAGCATGCATAACCAAAATCCTAACATAAAAAATTATACATATATCTGACTTACCTGATAAGGCTTTTTAGGATTAACATTTAGTTCACCACCTTTCTCGTCAAAATATCCTTACTTTTTTTTTGCTGTCCTTCACATGCATTTGCAAAATGAACAACCTGACCACAAAGGAAGCATTTGTCTTGTTGTCCAGGCGTAACCACAATATACACAATTACATATATAAGGAAAGAGGCAATGTTATCATATTCCTCTCACTATTTTTAAAGACTATAGTAAAAGAGATGACAATGCGATCTGAATTCATTTCAGTCATACAAACCTATCAGGCAATTTAAAAATTTAATCTTGAACAAAGGATGAGCGTTAATTTCTATTTTTCATAAAGGACAAATTGTTAAAAGAGAGTCTCTACTTTTGTGGGGATGATTTTGTCATTGACCTTCCTTGGGTTTACCTTTTCAGTTCACCCTTTACATGTTTTTTTCTTTTATTGTACCTTCATTTGCATCTTTTCATCTTTAAGCAATCAGGAGTGATCTTGGCAATCTCATAGTCCAATGTTGATTGGGAATACTTTTTAGTCCCATTCACCTATTCTTTGGTCATTTGTAGACATTAATAAAACTACTCCACTTTATCTTTATCTAAATAGGTAATATATTCATTGTAACATATCTAAAAGCAATAAGGTAGTGATAAAATACAGAGGAGATGAGACTTATGTCATATAGAAGACTCCATTCTAAGGATCAATGCTCCACTAAAATGTAAAATCATATTATTGACCACGATAAAATACAGAGGAGGTGAGAATTATGTCATATAGAAGACTCCATTCTAAGGATCAGTGCTCCACTAAAATGTAAAATCATATTAACGACCACAGCTGTCTAAAAGCTATCAAACTCATGCATACAATGCTAAGGAATCAACAAGGAAGTGTATAGAAGTATACACATATGGAAACTATGTTTTATAATCCCAAAAATTGAAATATAGCACCGTAAAACGTGGAGACGACTTATTGAAAAAAATTGTTGTGAACAAAGTTTTAGGCCACCTTACATATGGATGCCATTGAGCAAATGAATCAGCTCCATTGGGTGTTGCAGTGGAACCTAGTCACCCCCAAAAAGAACTTAGTATTTATGGGATAGTGTGAATGAAACTATAGGTAAAGTGAGAATTAAAACCTGCACAATAAATACGCTCACTGTCAAGATATTTAATTGTTGAAACAACTTCTTATGTCATAATCATAGGATGTCTAGAGCAAAAGACTAGATTAACAGTTCCACACCATCATTTTTTGAAAGATAGGTGGAAAACACCCTGAAAAAAATCTCCTAGCTGTTCAGTTCCACTGAAAATGAAAATCCATATCATAAAAGATACTGCAAATATAGAACAACAACAACAGAAACCACTTTGCAGTCAATATAACAGTACTGAATTCTTTGGAACATTCTAAGTGAATTCTCGAGATAAATTAATTGACAGGTTTCTTAGAACTTTATACTAGAGTCTCAGGTATGAAACAAGTTTATATCACAAAAAGGGTAAACTACTCCCCAACACCTCCCTGAGTCACACAATCAAGTCCTTTCAACCTCAAGCACTCCCCTAAGGACAATTAAATGGTTTGTATTGGCTGGTTCACAACAATCAGATAGATGATGATAGGGTCAATTGTACTCCCTCCCTTCTATCTATATCTTTGATGTTCAGCAGTAGTGTTTCCTCTCTCTATAGGGTTTACCTTTTCAGTTCACCCTTTACATGTTTTTTTTCTTTTCTTGTACCTTCATTTGCATCTTTTCATCTTTAGGAAATGAGGAGTGATCTTGGAAATCTCATAGTCAAATGTTGATTGGGCATATTTTCTAGTCCCATTGACCTATTCTTTGGTCATTTGTGTACATTAATAAAAATACTCCACTTTATATTTATCTAAATAGGTAATATATTCATTGTAACATATCTAAAAGCAATAAGGTAGTGATAAAATATAGAGGATATGAGACTTACGTCATATAGAAGACTCCATTCTAAGGATCAGTGCTCCACTAAAATGTAAAATCATATTAATGACCATGATAAAATACAGAGGAGATGAGACTTACATCATATAGAAGACACCATTCTAAGGATCATTGGTCCACTAAAATGTAAAATCATATTAATGACCACAAATGTCTAAAAGCTATCAAACTCATGCATACAGTGCTAAGGCATCAACAAGGAAGTGTATAGAAGTATACACATATGCAACCTATGTTTTATAATCCCAAAAACTAAAATATAGCACCATAAAAAGAGGGAAAGACTTATTGAAACAAAATGTTGTGAACAAAGTTTTAGGCCACCTAGCATATGGATGCCATTGAGAAAATGACTCAGCTCCATTGGGTGTTGTAGTGGAACCTAGTCAACCCCAAAAAGCACTTAGTATTTATGGGATAGTGTGAATGAAACTATAGGTAAATTGAGAATTAAAACCTGCACAATAAATACGCTCACTGTCAAGATATTTAATTGTTGAAACAACTTCTTATGTCATAATCATAGGATGTCTAGAGCAGAAGACTAGATTGACAGTTCCACACCCTCATTTTTTGAAAGATAGGTGGAAAACCCCCTGAAAATAGTCTCCTAGATATTCAGTTCCACTGAATATGATAATCCAGATCATAAAAGATACTGCAAATATAGAACAACAGCAACAGAAACCACTTTGCAGTCAATATAACAGTACTAAATTCTCTGGAACATTCTAAGTGAATTCTCGAGATAAATTACTTGACAGGTTGCTCGAAACTTTATACTAGATCCTGAGGTATGAAACAAGTTTATATTACAAAAAGGGTAACTTTGCAAAAAGGATAAACTACTCCCCAACTCCTCCCTGAGTCACACAATCAAGTCCTCTCAACCCCAAGCACTCCCCTGAGGATAATTAAATGGTTTGTATTGGCTGCTTCACAACAATTAGATAGATGATGATAGGGCCAATTGTACTCCCTCCCTTCTATCTCTATGTTTGATATCAATTTAGCAGTAGTGTTTCCTCTCTTTATAGGGTTTACCTTTTCAGTTCACTCTTTACATGTTTCTTTCTTTTATCATACCTTCATTTGCATCTTTTCATCTTTAAGAAATCAGGAGTGATCTTGGCAATCTCATAGTCCAATGTTGATTGGGTATATTTTCTAGTCACATTGACCTATTATTTGGTCATTTGTGGACATTAATAAAACTAATCCACTTTATCTTTATCTAAATAGGTAATATATTCATTTTAACATATCTAAAAGCAATAAGGTAGTGATAAAATACAGAGGAGATGAGACTTATCATCATATAGAAGACTCCATTCTAAGGATCAATGCTCCACTAAAATGTAAAATCATATTAATGACCACAACTGTCTCCACTAAAATGTAAAATCATATTAATTACCATGATAAAATATAGAGGAGATGAGACTTATGTCATATAGAAGACTCCATTATAAGGATTAGTGCTCCACTAAAATGTAAAATCATATTAATGACCACAACTGTCTAAAATCTATCAAACTCATGCATACAGTGCTAAGGCATCAACAAGGAAGTGTATAGAAGTATACACATATGCAACCTATGTTTTATAATTCGAAAAACTGAAATATAGCACCGTAAAAAGTGGAAAAGACTTATTGAAACAAAATGTTGTGAACAAAGTTTTAGGCCACCTAGCATATGGATGCCATTGAGCAAATGAATCGGCTCCATTGTGTGTTGTAGTGGAACCTATTCACCCCCCAAAAGCACTTAGTATTTATGGGATAGAGTGAATGAAACTATAGGTAAATTGAGAATTAAAACCTGCACAATAAATACGCTCACTATCAAGATATTTAATTGTTGAAACAACTTCTTATGTCATAATCATAGGATGTCTAGAGCAAAAGACTAGATTGACGGTTCCACACCCTCATTTTTTGAAAGATAGGTGGAAAACGACTTGAAAATAGTCTCCTAGTTGTTCAGTTCCACTGAATATGACAATCCATATCATAAAAGATACTGCAAATATATAACAACAACAGAAACCACTTTGCAGTCAATATAACAGTACTGAATTCTCTGGAACATTCTAAGTGAATTCTCGAGATAAATTACTTGAAAGGTTACTCAAAAATTTATACTGGAGCCTGAGGTATGAAACAAGTTTATATTACAAAAAGGGTAAACTTTGCAAAAAGGATAAACTACTCCCCAACTCCTCCCCGAGTCACACAATCAAGTCCTCTCGACCCCAACCACTCCCCTGAGGAGAATTAAATGGTTTGTATTGGCTGTTTCACAACAATCAGATAGATGATGATAGGGTCAATTGTAATCCCTCCCTTCTATCTCTATGTTTGATGTTCAACAGTAGTGTTTCCTCTCTTTATAGGGTTTACCTTTTCAGTTCACCCTTTACATGTTTGTTTCTTTTATTGTACCTCCATTTGCATCTTTTCATCTTTAAGCAATAGGAGTGATCTTGGAAATATCATAGTCCAATGTTGATTGGGCATATTTTCTAGTCACATTGACCTATTCTTAGGTCATTTCTGGACATTAATAAAACTACTCCACTTTATCTTTATTTAAATAGGTAATATATTCATTGTAACATATCTAAAAGCAATAAGGTAGTGATAAAATACAGAGGAGATGAGACTTATCATCATATAGAAGAATCCATTCTAAGGATCAGTGCTCCACTAAAATGTCTAATCATATTAATGACCACAACTGTCTCCACTAAAATCTAAAATCATATTAACGACCACGATAAGATACAGAGGAGATGAGACTTATGTCATATAGAAGACTCCATTCTAAGGATCAATGCTCCACTAAAATGTAAAATCATATTAATGACCACAACTGTCTAAAATCTATCAAACTCATGCATACAGAACTACCTGTAGTAAACTATATAGAACTTTGGTTAAAAATTCTTATTAGGTTTATTAGGTAACGTGTCTCATGTTACTATTATCTGCATTATCCTATGGATCTTGATAGATATGCTCCCAAATATATTTGATTAAGTGCATAGTGCAGAGATATTTCATTATGTTACGCTGTTTGGTTTATGCATCTTATTGTTTTGGAAGTTATTTCATTCAGCTGAGTTTCTAGATTCCTCTTAATGTTTGTAGGTATCATTTGTTTTCTGTCTATATATATGGTGTGCAGCAACTAACCCAGGAGATCCTGGTGTATTTAGATCTAAAAAGTATGGGAAAATTTCTAATCCTAGAAAAGCTTCATACAATGATCCATTACCTGGATCTACTTCTTCTGTTGATGATGCAAATACTGAATCTGTAGGAGAAAAAGTCCAGTCAGAGGGGCCCCTGGTGACTGTATTACCTGTAAAGGAATCGAGGATCCTAGATGAAAATAAAAGTGGCTTCAATAATCTTTTATTGTTTTGGATTGTTAGTTGTGCTTGTTTCCCTTTTGCTCATATATGCAAGAGTACTTGCTCCAAAAAACAATCTTCAGAGCAGCAAGTTTGTGATGATGACAAGTTGTATTGCAGCCTATGTGAAGTGGAGGTATGCTGTAAAGTGGTTCAAAAAATAACATCTTTGTAATGTAGAAAAGTCTGTGTTTGATTTATATTCTGCAGTAATGCAAAGAACGGAGCAAAGGGAATGGAGGATGATTCTTTTATGAAATTTTATAAATTTGTCTTTTTCATTCGTGAGACAACTTCATGCATACATCTTGACATTTGCATGCATAATTATGGAAATGTGCATGTGAATTCTACCTTTTGTGCATGCTGATTAAACCTCATCTCCAATAGGATCAAGAGGAGCTTTCTAATTCATAAACCACATGATCTACAATGGGAAACTGAATACTTGCTTTGCAAATTCGAAAACTTTTGTTGATGTATTTGTAACTTCGGAATGTATTCATCTATGTATCCTATGTATTGTAACCCGATGTTTATTCCGAGATATATCTATAATGTAATTGAGTCATATTTTCATGCCCCAATGTTCCGATCAAGAGGATCAATTATGTAAACAAGTCATGTCAAGTCATAGTTGGTAACTCTCCGATTGTCTAAAGGTTAAAGTCCCCGCAGTTTTGGGGCACTAGGGTTATTAGACTCTCCTAGTAGAGGTTGGCCCTGGTAGGGTTTTAGTCATTTCAGGATTAGTATAAATAGAGAACTGGAGTCTCTATTTAACACACAAGTCATACACACTCAAGTATAGCGCATAGTTGAGGAAGGAGAAGATACTGGGGCTAGTCAAGAATAAGATTATTGTTGTTGGGAGATCACATACTATTTTGGGGCTTTCACTGTTTTGGTGTTGATTCTATCTCTGAGGAAGTTACGAGGTTTTCTTGTTTATGGTTTCCCTGAGGAAAAACACTGTGTTCATTGTCTCTTCTGTTTGATTGCTGTACTTGTTATTCTCTCAGTTAAAGATCCTAATAATGCTAGCTTAATGTTGAAAAACTAACATGGTATTAGAGCTAACTTGAGAAGAAGACACTATGCAGCTGTGGGAACTAGGGATTCCTAGTTTGTGGATATTTTTCCATATATTTTCAGCAAAAGTAAGGTGGAATAACTCTCCTCCCTAGGGCGCATCTTTCTGTCAAAGCAGAATCCAATTCTGAGGTTTTTCAGTTTTGGACCTGTCACTACTGCCGGAAATTAGGGATTTTCATAGAAGAGGAATTTTTCAGTGATCCCATGCCTAGATTGATCTCCCCCCAAAATCGAAGTTAGGGACAAATTTCAGAGCATTTGGGTGAACAGAACTTTGGAAAAGCAAAACCCTAATTTGCTCCTGAACCAGCTGTGCAGGATTTCAGCTCAAGTTTCAGATCCGACATCTTGAACCTGGTAAGATATAAAATCTTTTGTATTTCCATTTGAGGTTCTCAGTTAAGAGGTCTCATCATACCAAGCTTGATGAAAATCTTGAGGGAGCTAATAACTTCCGAGCCTGGAAGTATAGGATCTCCTTGGTCCTGGAAGAGAATGAATTAGACTCCTACATTCATGAGGAGGTTCTAGTTCCAGAGGGTGATGAGGCAAAGGCCTTACACAAGAAGAAGATGGTTATGGAAAAGAGGATCATTGCTGATTCTATCAAGGATCACCTTATCCCACAGGTGTCCTCTCTCAAGACACCTAAAGCTATGTTTGATGCCCTAACCAAGTTGTTTGAAGGGAAGAATATAAACCAGAAGATGAATCTGAGAAATCAACTAAAGAATGTGAAGATTCAGAATGCAGAGACTATCCAGTCCTACTTAGCTAGGGTTTCTCAGATCAAGGAACAATTAGAATTTGTTGATGAAGAAGTGGAAAATGCAGAGATTGTGATGACTACTTTGAATGGCCTTCCTAGGTCATGGGATTCTTTCATCCAAGGAATCTATGCTAGAAAGAAGTTAGTCAAGTTCAGTAGACTATGGGAAGATTTCTCTCAAGAAGAAGCTCAAATAGCAGCCCAAGAAGAAAGGATGGGAAGTGAAGATCAAGCCCTCACATTTCACTCTAAGAAGGGAAGAATAAATCCTCATTACTCCAAAGGTAAGAGCTCTCATTCTAACAATAGAAAGGACCTATCTAGATTGATATGTTATACATGTGATGAAAAAGAACACTTTGCAAAAGACTGTCCTAAGAGCAAGAACCACTCTCATAATAAGAAGGGGAACAAAAGAAGACATCATGCTCATGCTGCACAGGAGGATGAACCATCTAGGAAGAGATCCAGATATGAAAGTGAAGATTATTCAAGTGAGAATGAATATGTTTTGATTTCCGCTCTCACAGGTAACATTACTCATGGTAGTGATGATTGGCTTATAGATAGTGGGGATTCTAAACATATGACTGGATTTAAGGAATCCTTTGTAAGACTATCAGAACATGAGTCATCTCACAAGGTGAAGCTAGGAGATGACTACCAATATCCAATAAAAGGTAGTGGGGAATCTTCATATAAGTTAGACTCTAGTAAGTCTCTAACAATCAAAGAAGTATTGTTTATGCCAGGACTCAAGAAGAACCTTCTCTCCATATCAGCATTGGATGCAAAAGGAATGCGGGTTGCATTCATAGATGGTCAAGTCATTATGTGGCCTACAGGAAAGACTATTGATGATGCGGTAGTAATTGGAGAACAAGAAGGGGGATTGTACAAATTGAAGGGCCATCCAGAACAAGCAATGGTCCATGATACAATAGAGCCAAGTGAACTTTGGAATAGAAGGCTTGCACATGTGCATTACAGAGCACTACCTATTGCAAGCAAAGCTGTTGAAGGTCTTCTAGAAATCCAAGCAAAACATGATGGGGTATGCAAAGGATGTGCGAAGGGAAAGAACATAAAGAAGACATTTCCAAGTAGCGAAAGCAAAGCAAAGGGACTCTTGGAAATCATCCACTTCGATGTATGCGGTCCTATTTTATCAAGCTCACTAAGCGGGTATGCATATTATGTTTCTTTTATTGATGATTTTTCTAGGAAGACATGGGTTTACTTCATGAAGAACAAAGATGAAGTATTCAGCAAATTCAAGGAATTCAAATCCTTGATTGAGAACCGTACTGAAAACAATATCAAGACTTTTCGATCAGACAATGGCGGAGAATTCACTTCAAATGAATTCAAGAGGCTATGCAAAGACTCAGTGATTAAGAGGGATTTTTCCACTCCTTATAATCCACAACAGAATGGGGTTACAGAAAGGAAGAATAGAACTATCATGGAAGCTGCAAAAGCAATGCTCCATGATCAAGACCTTCCTATGCATCTTTGGGCTGCCATAACAGTGGTGTATGTACAGAACCATACTCCACATAGAGTACTCGAGAACAAGACTCCTGAAGAAGTCTTCTCCGGCAAAAGACCAGAAGTCAGCCATCTCAGAATATTCGGCTGTCCTATGTACATACACATCCCAAAGGAGAAAAAGACAAAATTAGATCCCTCAGGAAAGAAGGGTATATTCGTGGGATACTCTAAAAGCTCAAAGGCTTACAGAATCTATTTCCCAGGATATAAGAAGATTGACATCAGCAGGGATGGGACATTTGATGAAGACACAACTTACAACAAATTCCTAAAGACACCTGCTGAAGAACTTGAAGAAGCAGAAGCAGAAGCACCTAGAATTCATGATACAACCATGAATGAAGAAGCTCAGGAAGAAGATCGAGAATTTGAAGAACCACAAAGACCTGTAGATCCACCTTTGGGGAAGAATCCTCATAAGAGGAAACCTGCTTGGGTACGAGAACTTATCCAAGGTGTGGAAAGATATGGGGCTCCAGAAGAAAATCATAGAGAAAGAAAGAGGACCAGATCCTGCTCCGGGTATGTAGCTTTAATATGTGATTTCATTGATAAAGAACCTTCCAGTTATGAAGAAGTGGCAAAACGAAAAGAATGGAAGGATGCTATGATCGAAGAATACCAATCGATCATGAAGAATGATGTTTGGGATGTTGTCCCAAGACCACAAGGGAAGTCAGTTGTAACTTCCAAATGGATCTACAAGATCAAGCATGCTGCAGACGGTAGCATTGAAAAGTATAAAGCAAGATTTGTGGCTCGGGGTTTC
>LPNX011004756.1:8876-127143 GCA_001517045.1 Pseudotsuga menziesii | reverse complement strand
GGATCAGGTGTGATCTCTTGGTTTAGCAGGAAGCAATCCTATGTGGCACTGAGTACAGCTGAAGCAGAGTATGTCACAGCTTGTTCAGCTAGTTGTGAGGTAATATGGATGCAGAAGCTACTGTTTGATTTATTTGATCTCCAGTTGGATGCTACTTGTATACATTGTGACAACCAGAGTTGCGTGAAGTTTTCAGAGAATCTAGTGTTCCATGACAAGTCAAAGCATATCGAGATCAAGTATCACTATACCAGGGATATGGTGCAGAAGGGAGCAATGAAGCTCCAGTATGTTGCGACGGAGGAACAGATAGCTGATGTATTGACGAAGCCATTGGCTAGAGTGAAGTTTGAGTACTTCAGGGAGAAGCTTGGTGTTCTCCAGATCGAGGTTTCCTCCAAGGGAAAGTGATGAGTCCCATAGCCATTCTGACAAGCAGGTCAGATGTAAGGGCTGAGCCATTCTATCATGGTGAGACAATTGGTTCCTTCCATGATGGATATGAGTGTTGAGATCCATAGCCATTCTGAAGAGTAGGTCAGATATAAGGGCTGAGCCATTCTGTCATGGTGAGAGGATTGGTTCCTTCCATGATAGATGAGTGCTATGCCATTCTGATATGACTGTAGGATTGGTTCCTACATGATCAAATATAAGAGCTATTTCCACTCTTGGAATGGAGCTGCTTGGTGAGGTACTAGGAAAAATTAGTTTATGACTGAGGGCCATTCTGATATGACCGTGAGATTCATTCTCACATGATCAGATATGAGTGCATGGTCATTCTGATGTGATAGAGGGATGTGTTCCCACTTGATCAGATGTAAGGGCTGAAGCCATTCTGTCATGGCTAAAGTATTAGGTTCCTCCCATTTCAGATATGAGTGCTAATCCATTCTGACTTAGTGTCAAATATAAGGGCTACCACCATTCTTTGAATGGAGCTACCTGGTGAGGTACCAGGGATCCTCAGTCTAAGATTGGGAGCCTTTCTGATGTGACTGAGGGATGTGTTCCCATGTACTCATATGTAAGTGCAGAGCCTTTCTGATGTGACTGATGGATGTGTTCCCACGTACTCAGATGTAAGTGCAGAGCCTTTCTGATGTGACTGAGGGATGTGTTCCCACGTACTCAGATGTAAGTGCAGATCCTTTCTGATATGACTGAGGGATGTGTTCCCACGTACTCAGATGTAAGTGCAAAGCCTTTCTGATGTGACTGAGGGATGTGTTCCCATGTCCTCAGATGTAAGTGCAGAGCCTTTCTGATGTGACTGAGGGATGTGTTCCCACGTACTCAGATGTAAGTGTAGAGCCTTTCTGATGTGACTGAGGGATGTGTTCCCACGTACTCAGATGTAAGTGTAGAGCCTTTCTGATGTGACTGAGGGATGTGTTCCCACATACTCAGATGTAAGTGCAGTGGCCTTTCCACAGATGATAGTAGTTTGGGTTCCTATCATGCTGGTGGTTGTAAGTGCTGAGCCATTTCACAAATGGTAGTAGGTTGAGTTCATATCATGTTGGTGAATGTGAGTGTTGGGCCTTTCTGATATGATTATAGGATTGGTTCCTACATGATCAGATGTAAGTGTTGGGTGAAGACCTACATGGAGGCTAGGCCTACAACTAGCATGAAAAAGGGCTGGCTCTGTAGAAATTCCCGTGACAAGAAGAATCATGAGATAGCACCAGTGATGATGATCCAGATCGAGTGATGATCCAGATCCAGTGATGATGACCAGTGATGATCCAGATCGAGTGATGGTCGAGATCCAATGATGATGATCCAGCAGTGATGATCTAGATCAAGTGATGATCTAGATCAAGTGATGATCTAGATCCAGTGATGATGCCCAGTAATAATCCAGATCGAGTGATGATGCCCAGTGATGATCCAGATCGAGTGATGATGACCAGTGATGATCCAGATCGAGTGATGATCCAGATCCAGTAGTGATGTCCCATGATGATCCAGATCGAGAGATCATCTAGATCTGATGACGAAGATGACTTAAACATGAAGATGACTTGAAGACTCAGAAGACTTGAGATGCAGATGATGAGATGATCCAGTTGATGCAGAGAAGAAGACCAGTGCTGAAAACTGTGTCGAAAGAATACCTTCCTAGTTAAGAGGGAGTGTTGATGTATTTGTAACATCAGAATGTATTTATCTATGTATCATATTTATTGTAACCTGATGTTTATTCCAGGATATATCTATAATGTAATTGAGTCATATTGTCATTCCCTGATGTTCCGATCGGCAGGATCAATTATGTAAACAAGTCATGTCAAGTCATAGTGGATAACTCTTTGATTGTCTAAAGGTTCAAGTCCCCGCAGTTTCGGGGCACTAGGGTTATTAGACTCTCCTAGTAGAGGTCAGCCCTGGTAGGGTTTTAGTCATGTCGGGATTAGTATAAATAGAGAACTAGAGTCTCTATTTAACACACAAGTCATACACACTCAAGTATAGCGCATAGTTGAGGAAGGAGAAGATACTGGGGCTAGTCAAGAAGAATATTTCTGCTGTTGGGAGATCACATACTGTTTTGGGGATTTTACTATTTTGGTGCTAATTCTATCTCTGAGGAAGTTGCGGGGTTTTCTCCTTTATGGTTTCCCCGAGGAAAAACACCGTGTTCATTGTCTCTTGTGTTTGATTGCTGTACTTGTTATTCTCTCAATTAAAGATCCTAATAATGCTAGCTTAATGTTGAAAAACTAACAACTTTATGGGGAAGAGTAGTCTGATTTGTCCACATTTGAGGTCTTCTTTTAATACCATAGCTCATATTTGAAGTTCACCTCTAAATGCTCTATCCATCATTATCTACTAGAAACCGTGCATCATTGCTAAGGCTGCATATATCTTATATTGAAGGTATTACCTATGGATTACACCATTGGAATATGAAAGAAACCAAATTTGTTTGATCATTTGTTATGTTGCATGGCATCTCATGTTCATGCTTATTTAGTATTGTGTATTTTCTTCATATAATTTGTTTGGGTAAACCCACATTACAATAAAATCTGAAGCTAAGTTTCTCATAATGTTTCCCTTCTTCCTGTTTCCTTGCAGGAAATGTTTTGAAAATGGAAACACCCATGAAACTCCTGGCAAACATTTCATGTCCTCTGGCTAGAAAAAAGGTGTGCTTCTCTTTTTCCCTTTTTTGAGAATGTTGTGTTTCTTATAAAGATTGCTTCCCACCTACCTATCTGCACAAACACGGATGCACAAGCAAGCCTGTAATTATGAAAGCAAGCCTGTAATATGAAAGAAGCATTCCCACAAGTGGGAAATCACAAGTGTCACTCAAGCACAAATGGATTCTAGCGAGTGCACATAGAAGCACATGCACAAGCAGTCAATCATTTAAGCAAGCAAGCTTGGTAACACAAGTATTTTGTTGTTCTTGTGCGTGTGTTCCTGTGTTTACTTGTGTCATTGCCTATTGGTATATGATTTATCACTCTATGGTAGTTATAAGTTGTTCAAAACTTATTGGTGTATGATTTATAACTCTCTGAAATGGATTTTGGTCTTCATGTGCCTTGGTGTTCGAACATTGTTCAATCGTTTTACCAACTTGATGTAAAATATTTTTGTTGCAACTTCAAAATTTGGTTTAGAATCCTCTAATGAGCAATTCACTGCAAAGATAAGAAACATGGGTGCAGGCTTAATGAGTCGATGTGTAATGATGTAGAAAGATACTATAAACTGGGTAGATTCCAGGAAGCATATCACTTTGTTAGTAAAAGTAAGCACAAGGAGTCTAGGGGGTTAGCTCAACTGGTTGTTCCTAATGTTGCAGGGTTCTGTGGTAGTAGGGGCTCAATTCGAATCTTCTAGGCAAGGCACACTAGTCTATGCTAATGGATTTACTAGGGATGCCATCCACGAATGTGGGGAAGCAATTCTTGGTTTTCTCCATGAGGTTTTCCTTGGGAAAAACAGGTAGGTGAAAGGTGGTCATTCTTTTGACTTTAAAGCTACACATATTTTCTCAATGCATGCGAGAGTGTCAAAATATAAATAAACTACCCAACAAATTTTCAGAAAGAACAAATTGCAAAGTGTACTAGTTAAAGTTGATGGGTTTACTAGGGATGCCATACACAAATGTGGGGAAGCATCACTTGGGTTTTCCAGTGAGGTTTTCTTTGTAAAAAACGTAGGCAAAAAGTGGTCATGAATTTGACCTGAAAGCTATACATACTTCTTCAGTGCATAAGAGAATGTTGAAAATATAGAGCAACTAAAAAACAACCTTAAGGAAAGAATGATATCAATAATTTTAGAGCATGAATCATTTACTAAAAGCAACAACATTCTTGAGACTAGGAGAACATTGCATTCCTAAGTTTGTCCAGATTTCTACTCATGGGGACACCCATACCTAAGTTCACCCATACTTCTCCACACATGTACAGAGACACTTCTCAACACCTGAAGGAAATCACACAAATTAATGTAGAAAAGCACACGGATTTGAAAGAATGGAAGACACTATTGTTTTCAATATGGAGGGAAAATTGGTTCAAATTTTTGAAACTGATGTTTATTTTAAACTATTTGTTTCTATTTCAGGCTTTAGGTTGTGGGATCCATTAACATCTAGTTAAAAAATTTAAGCAGCAATTCTATAGTGGAATCTGCCACAAAACATTTGGAAACATCTACCAACTATTCCCACACAGGAAACATTTTCGGTACAAGGAAGATCAAGATGTTTAATGTTTGGTTACATACCGAGAAAAATAAATCAGCTATATGATTGGCACTATAGTTTCTAAAAAAAATTCATTCCAAACTCTTGAAAAGATGGAATCTGGATACAGTGTTGTCTTGCAGTTATTGCTAATTTCTCTGAACTGTTATAAGTGTTTTTAACTTTTTTGCATGTGCTTTTCTATGTACGAAACTTGTATATCCGGGAATCTTGCATTAAATTTGTTAAATCGATTGTTATCATGTCTTCATATGACATGCCAACCATATGGCAACGTTCCAATTTGATTCAAACATAAAATTGGGACTTGAAAACCAAATGGCATATTTTAGTTCAAATGACAATATAGATTTTAACATTGTAATGTACAAATCATCTCTACAGAGTCGAGTTTAGAAAATAGATGTCATTTTTTGTAGCATTAATCTTCATATGAATCCCATTAAATGCAGCCAACTTATACTCGGTTTCACGCATGCTGGGGTTTGAACCTGGGTCATTGGTGTGCCAATTTCACATCACCACAGCCCAAAATACAATAGACATCAATTTTTATAATTACTTCATATTAAAACTATGTTGAATTGTCTTTTCAATTTGACAATGGTTTAAACGAAACCTAGAATAAATTAGTGGTGACCTTGTGGTCAGAATTTGGCTGTAAAATTATGGGAAATGCTGAAAATTGCTAAAGTAAATTGGAAATGCCTTGGGAACCTAAAAGTGTTGTATGGAAATCTCAGAAGTGTTGTAGCCAGCGAAAATCAGCATTGTTGAACCGTAAAAAAGGGTATATATTGCCAAAGAAAAGGTATCAATCTTGAGGAGGTCCAAATTTGGTGCCAAAGAATATCCCCAGTAGTGCTTTGCAGGGTTGATTTGGTAAGAAGGAACTCAACAATGTCTTCAATATTGGTTGGTTTTCATGGATATTGCTAAAGGATGGAGTAATATTGATTAAATGACCTACTTTATTGAAGCAATCTAGTAGAAGAATCTTTGGATTTATTTTGTTAAATTTGATAACATGCAGGTCTGATTTGATTATTTAGCAGAATAATAGAATTGATTTTCTACTTTTAGCAGACTTCAACATATGATTCTGATTTTATAAACCAACAGTAGATAACCAGCAGCAACTAAAACAATCATCCACAAGAACACAATAATTTTTACAATGGGGAAAACTTTTCAGGAATAAAACCCCAGCAACAAATAATCTTCCTTAAACTGAGATGACTAAGTTTTATACGAACAGATTTAAGAGTAGAGTTTACAAAGATACCCTTAGGGCTCATTACATACCAAGAGAAATAGAATTGAAACCTCTGGAGTCTGAATGCAGCCTACTAATGACGATATTAGTCCTACTCCCTAAATTGATTATGTTAGCCATTTAGCAAGCAATGACGGCATTTTTCATGTTCAAAACCGATGACAACACTTCTTCTAGGGCTCGATCTGAGATAGGGCATCTCTTTAGAGCCTGATTAGTCTCATGGTAGCCCTGTTAGGGATTCAACGGGTCCTTGGAAGCCCTCCTAGGGATTAGAAAAATTCTCGGCAACCCTTCTGATACTAATACAGACCCTCGATGGCCCTGTTAGCTCTGATACAAGCCCTGATGCCTGAGCCGTGACCTCAATGAGGTCTGTCCACTTGGCCATAGCCCTGTTAAGGCTCAAGCACACCATCGGTAGCCCTATTTAGGAAGACAGAAGCCCTATTGGGCTTGAGCAGACTTGATGGCAGCCCTAATTGGGGCTTAAGCAGACCAACGACAGCCGTGTTCAGGATTAAGTAGATCCACGGTGACCTTAAGGCTGACAACAACTCTTGCTGATCTGAATTCCTCAGCAGCAGTTGAATACAGAGAACTGAATTCTTCTTGAACCCACCTGCTACCTCATATAAAATTGTTGAGGAGAGCCAAAGGAAAATTTCCCAATGCTACAGAGATTTGGGGTTGGATTCTGAAAACCAGGATTTCAAAGTAGAGCTAGAAAGAATTTCCCAATTCTATAGAAATTTTGGACTGGGTTACTAAACCTTGGCTATCAAAGTACCGAGAATTGAGAATCATGAATTGGTGCCATTTTGAAAAAACCCAAAATTAATGTACCACTAGTGTTCACGTGATTAAGGAGTGTGATCATGTTCACGTGATTAAGGAGTGTGATCATTCTCCATGTGGAAGGATCGACGTCGTTGGACCTCAACTACTATTGTAAAGTGCATACTAGAAGCATTTTTAATTTTCTGATCCTCCCCTCAAATCAATGGTCCTTGTGAGAGCCAATAGATATTGAAGGAACAAGATTGATCAATACAGGAGGCTTAACTTATGTAGACAATTCATGTGAAATCATATGGATTTAACATAAAGTACATGATAATAAAATTTTACTACGTGAACCATAACAATTTAGTATGAATCCTAGCATATAGTTTATGGGTTGAACCCTTATGGAGTAATGACAAGGAACCATACACAGAACTTTTAGGGGTGTTTGTTACCAAAGAACATAAACCTTTTTTTAACTATTTTAAAAAAATAATAAGGTGGAAACACTATTAGGGACATCGAGATGGTACTATCATATAAATAGCCACATAAAGGGTTTAAAAGACAAAGAGGTTTCTTAATTAAGTTGAGAGCAATAGTGAACATACTTAAAAGATCATAAAATAGACTTATGGTGACAATACTGTAAAGAGAAAAAAAAAATACTTGTCCAAAATTTTAAGTGTATTACAAATACATTAAATAGACATAATAAAAATCATAATGTTATTTCAAAATAAAATTGTAATTGATAATTATAAAAAAACGATTCCTATAATATTATTGGAAAGATTTTTGAGCACATGAACAAGATTTTAAAGTAAACCAAGTATTGTCTTTCTTAAGGTCCGATAGACCAATCATCATCATCATCATCATAATTGAAGACTATATATGTTTTGAAATTTGTGTTTTATGAAAAATGAGAGAGAAAACTAATAATTCATTTGAAGTTGCTTATATTGTTCATCCTAATTAGTTTTTTCAAACTCCTACACTAAGGGGAGTTTGTTTGTTTATAGTGGACTAGGTGCACTTATTATTTTGGCCTCCCTCACATTTCATATAAATAAATGGAGGGTATATTCCTTTGTATCATTCATTCTTTTTCACTCATGTATTGACATACTCAAGTGTTAAATATATGATGGCCACCATGAACTAGACTATTTTTACTTCTTCTTCAATGTGTTTTATCTCGATCTTAATCACCATTTTCCTATTGTACAAAAACATTCTTATGAAACAATTAGCAAGCTATGTCAAAATACATTTGTTGGAAAGTGACCGTGCACATAACCCCAACACACACACATGTAACAATGCAATTGACCCCATGTAGTTAACCTATGCACCTAAACCATGCACATAACACATGTCGTTGTCCTATGAACTTAATCCATATGCATAATTGACACAAAAGCCTCGCCATGTAGCCCTTCAACACTACAAGCATACGATAATGAGTAAGTCCTTTGTTTATGGCCTCAAACAATTTATTAATAGGAAACACATTATGGTGCAAATCTCCATCATAACAACCAACTTGGATACAAAACGCGGTTGTCATGAATGAATAATTGGAATCCACCCTCTTTATCACTAAAAAGGAATCAATGCTTCTCTAACAGGCATGAGGTTATTGCTTGATTGAAGAGAGGGGAAGAGTATTTGTAAATAGATTGGATATGAAGTATCAGATTGATGAATGAATTTCCTCCAAAGAAGAGCTTTCTTTTACTATACCCGTGGCAATGGCATCGAGAATGGTGTTGATTCAATGGAAAAATGTTTGGATATTACTTCTTCTAATAAATTGCTTGTCATTGAAACCATTCAAATAAGATGCTTAATAGTTGTATGTGTAATAGATTAAGATGTTTAAGCGAACATACTCATCACTATTTAAAATTGAATTCCCCAAAATTTTATTGTAATCCTTTAACATTGTATATTTATTGTAATATTTTGTATTTAATATGCTATGTATGACATTTTAGAGTATGAAATGAATACTATATGTGGCTTAGGCTATATATATAATATATGAGTCTTAGAATTAATTGTTAGCATGTGATTCATTTGTTTCTAACAATAAATTATGGTGCATAATCAGATGTACTTATCTATATTGTGTGTAAAGATTCAAATCAGTCATACACGTCTTATTGACTAAGGAATCCTTCATAACAATGATTAATTATTTGTCCCTCACAATTACTTCTATAGAAATGAGTCATATTTTTGGCTCCATCCATAGCTCATGATTCATGATCCCTAAAAGAAATGGATACCACACAATTTCATAGTTTCTACCCAAACCATGCTTTGAGCTAGTACATTTAATTATAGGACATATGAGGTAATATAGGGCCTTCTACATGGCCCATTAGCCATGGAGAGGCATATTTTAGGTCCTACAACCTTAGTTTATTTTCTAAGAGAAATAACTTGAGAACAATAGGCACAAGAAAAATCATATGAGTAATTCCCCCTATATGACACATGTAGGCCAAAGGATCACTTTTCAATGAATCATTATGTGGTGGTATTGGACCTTATGCATGGTCTTAACAGTGCCCATGCTCTGATTATAAGGACAAATATCCCATCGAGAGGTCATGTTTGGTTGTTGGAGACATCATTGTTAGACCTTTAGGCCTAAAAGATTCCTATATATCCCAATGCATGAGATTCCTACACCAACCATGGTTAATACCTCAACACCTAAACCTACTGCTCAAAAACTTCTAATGGTGCCTATATCTCCACTTAGTGGCTAGGAATATGCTCAAGATATCATGTTTGATGTTTCAACATGATGTTGTTGGCCCTACCTACCCATATCCCAACTTTGAGGAAAACGACACTCTTAGGAGATTGAGTGTTATGGTTCAAGGTCTTTTTATTGAAGTAGGCTACTTGAAATATTGATTTAGATACTAAGAAATAGTTTCCTCTCTTATCCATGTCTATGGTCCCATGGCCCATCCTTGGTGCTAAAAATATTCTAATGGTGTTATTTTACAACTTAGAGGCCAAATATCCTGCATAGAGGCCATGTGTGGTACGTTAAGGGTTTATTCGTGGCCCTTGAGTTTCAAAGGCTAAATTTTAGGATTAGATTCAACAAGGATTGGATAATTGGCATATCCTCTTATAGTGGAACCTATAAGGTGAGCCAAAAAATACCCTTTTGTTTTGAAAAGAACGTGGTTTGGTCAATGAGGGTTTAAAGGTAATTCAAGTGAGTGGTGAGAGGATGTTGATATCCACATTAGCTCAAAAATGTTATGTTACATCAAAAAATTAAGCCTTGAAAGATACGATAAATTACTTGAAATTCTCTAAATCCTTGAAAGCATTTACACCTAAAAAATGAGAAACATAACACTGATCCGTGAGTGGAACTTCAAGGATCAATGGACCTTCTTAGGAACTGATATATTTTGATACAATGACTGTATTTATGTAAAACCAACACTACTTGATGCAACATGACCATGGAATTTCATAATTGTTGTCATAATATAGATTTTGTCATAATTGTTGGACTGCCCCAAAAATTCCAAGTTTTAATGACTTTTAAGGGCGACTTTAAAACAACCGCCCTCAAAAGTCCAATTCCCATGACTTTTGGGGGCGTATTTAAAACAACCGCCATGAAAATTCCAATTCCCATGACTTTTTTTTTGGGGGGGGTGGTTTAAAATATGCCTTCAAAATGACCTTTAGGAAGGGTGTTTCCAACCCCCGCCCCCCCCACCCCTCCCCCACCTAAAAAAAGTCCTGAGAGCTGAAATTTTGGGGGGGGGTTTAAAAACCGCCCCCAAAATTCCAATTCTCAAGACTTTTGACGGGAGTTTTTAACAACCACCCCCAAACACCTAAATGACCTTTTGGGTGGGAGTTTAGCAAAACCTCCTCAATTCAAAACCACCCCCAAAGGGTTTTTTGTTGTAGTGATCCACTTCTTCAAAGTAACACTATGAGCACTATTGAAATGCTTGCTTCATTCCATTTTAAACCAAGACCAAATTTTCCTTAAGAGTACAAAGAAAGTTAGCTTTTGCGTTAAGATTGATATCCACTTCTTGTGCCTTGGATGTTCTTGGTAAAATTGAGGGTATGGATGTGGGGGCTGTCCAAAACAACATTCTAGGGTGACAGTTTGGTAGCACCATGATAGGTGGTATTGTACTACTTTTCTATAAGGGGGGTGTAGTGGGGGGTGGGGGTGGGGGAACTACTAAACCCAATGGACATATCAGTCAATGTAAAACCCAATGGCTAACAATATTTTTATGGTCAACACCTCAAGACCTCTATTACTTGTTATTAACTCCAAAATATCAAGTCCCACAATATCCATAAGTATTATGACATGCATCATAATCGTGGACAACAATGTTGTCATCATCATCATTAATGTCATATGGTACATCAACATCATCTTGATTATCATCCTCATTACCATCACCATCGTCAACATCAACATTAAGTACATCATCAAAAAAATCATCATCGTCATTGTCATTATGGTCACTCATATGCCATTAGTGTTCATAATCACTCATTGCCATTAGGATTCATGTCATGTAATTGTTAAGGTCTTTTATATGTTGTTACAGTCATTTCGATGATAATAGGGTCGTTTAGATGTTGTTACATAAATTTAGGTGACATTAGAATCAATTAGGATCCAAAAGTGCTATTACATTCATAATCATTGTTGACATAGTCATCATACAACAAATCAACATCATTGTCGTCTTAGTCATCATCAATGTCATCATTAATATAATTCTGATACTAATGAGCGAGGAGCCTTATTACCTCACAATAATGGATGATATAATATTATACTTATAAAATCATATCCATACGCTCCATCATAATTATCATAATGCATCATTGTCATGTTGTTAGGGCTAATCAGATGCAATTAGGGTCTATCAAATGTTATTGGGGACACTCAAATGCCACTAGAGCAATTTAGGTGACATGAAGGTAATTTACCCCTCACTAGGATTAATCAAGATCCAAATGTGTCATGATTACGATCATTTAGGTTCCACTATGATAAACCAAGATCCAAAAGTAATATCACATCAATCATGATCATTGACATTGACATTGATATATCTGATGCTATGTCAGACGTTTTCTGAACACAATTCCTAGCTCTAAACCTAGTGCAATTCCTAGCACGGTTCCTTTCAAACATTTTGGCATTAATCTATGCACTATACCTGGCATTATGTTAGATGTTTTATAGGCACAATTCCTGGATCTATACTTAGCGCTATGTTGGATGTTTTTCTTGCCGAAATTCATGGCACAATTCTTGTTGCGAACCCTGGATTAATATATGGTGCTATGCTATTCAGGACGTTTTTTTGGAGGCTATTATGGGTGTTATATGGGATGTTTTTTTGGGTGCTAATTGGGACATTAATTGGGATTCTAATTGGGATGATAATTGTGATTCTAATTGGGATGCTAATTGGGACGTTAATTGGGATGCTAATTAGTGTCCAAAATAGCGCCAACTTTTAAAAAGGGACGCTAATTGGGATGCTAATTGGGATGCTAACTGGGACGCTAATTGAGACTCTAATTGGGACGCTAATTGGGATGCTAATTAGCATCCATAATAGCACCATATTTTAAAAAGGGACGCAAATAATGCCATTAAAAGTTCCATCCCGTGGAAAAGCATCCACTTTGTCCAAAAATTGATGAAAAATACACTAAAAGTGTTGGTGGATGCTAAAAAGGAAGCTAAAAGAGATGTTAATCACAGGGTTTTGTTGTAGTGCTTTTATGTTCTCTATACAGAGACTTCTAAAGCCACCTTATTTTCCTATAGATTCTGGATTTCTGTCTTTGAAGTCCTCATTTCATTCTTCATGTCCTCATATTTCCTTTTCAGTTTATGACCTTCATCCCTCTCCTTCTTCAGTGTTTCTTTTAACTGTGCTGCGTTCTTTCTTGACTGCTCAAGATCTATCATCAGCCTGTATACATTATCTTTAGTAGCTTGGGTTAATGCCACCCCATCTCTTTCTATCAATCTTGGATCTGCCTCTGTTCCATACACCAAGGTCTTATCAGTTATCATCTTTCTAGATTGTCCTCTAGTTTCAACCTTTTTCTTGGTTATTTTAACAATCCTTTTATTCTCCTTGTCATAGAAAATAGTACTGAAGTCAGGTACTTCCTCCCCTTCTTTAGGCATGAAAGGGATCAGATTCATTCCAAAAACTAAAGCTTGCCCTATTGTTCTGCTAGAAGATGTAGCAGGCTCTTGGGGATTAGGATTTGATTGCTCCTTTCCTTAATCTGTGTGATCCTATCCCCCTGTGTATCTATCTGCTCAGTAATTTGTTGGTCTTTTTGAGATCCTGTTAATCTCAGACCTTCACTTTATTCTTGTCTTTTCTTTATCTCTGCTTCTTCATTTCTCTTCTCCTCTTCTTCCTTCCTTGATGCTTCCTCTGCAGCTCTCTTTCTTTCTTCTTCTTCATTCTTCAGCCAACTCTCTGCCTCCTGTGCTATCCTTCTAGCATCTTCTTCCCTCTTTTTGGCCTCTTCTTCATCCATTGTCTTAGTCTTCTGTGAGGTTCTTCCCTTTCTGCCCACAACAGTGATTTTCTGTTTAAATCTCTTCTTTAGGGCAGTCATGTTCTTTGCACTCCTAAATGTTTCCTCATCCTTTTCCCAGAAGTTGGTATACTCAAAATGAATGCTTGCCTCTTTGCAGTGATCTGCTACCTTATTCCGGGAGTCATTCCTATGAAAGTTCATCTCACCAAAATGAAAGTGCTCCAGCTCCTGCACAAATTCTGCAGTCTATTTTACCTTTGAAAACTTATAACTCCCTAGCCAGAAAGGTATGGTAGGATATGCTGCCTTTTTATGCTTGAACAAGAAACTCCCCACACCATTAAGATATACCTGCCTAACTACCCCTTTATGTCGCACATAATCAATGGCATATTTAGGTAGTAGAGAAGGTGCTTTGGAACCCCCATACATTCTGATATACATTCCTTCCTCACTTAAATAATAGTCTCCATATTCCTCAATGAATTTGAATGCTTCTTCGGACATGCAGTTGCATTCGATCAAGAAAATTAGAGTGTACAAAGGCATGATGAAGTTTTCACATATTTCTCTATAGTATCTATAGTATTTGTGGGCCCAAAATAATTTATATGCAGTGTATACTGAGGTCCTGTCCCTATCCCAATTACACCTCAAGGATGGAAAAGACTAGGTACATGGTATACAGTCAACTAGGGTAGAGATCATGTAGAACTCTGACTTCTTCTATGACACCCCTCCCAAGGCTAAGGATATGCATGCTGAGAGGCTATTGGACACTATGTTTGCCCAATTGAATATGGTTCCTTGAGTGGCCACATAGAAGATAATTAGTATCCATCCTATTTTGAAGCTTTTTCCGTGAGCTCTACCAAAAATCCTATTCAGCATTAATGCAATAAATCTATAGGGAGTCTGGAGAGTGGATGTATCATATTGTCTTGAGGGCCTGGTTCAAAATTTCTTCCCTGGTATCAACATTATTTTTATTGTTTCTACCAGGTCCATAGCTATCTCTTTCAACTAGCTTTTCGTTAAGTAAATTTGAGCAGGAGGCAGATGATATGCCATAGAGACATATGTAGGGCTGTATGCAATGTAGCCCTGCTTAGTAGTATTTTCAAGGATCATCATAGTTACATATACCCTAGGAAGAATCCAACCAATCACCTCTGAGCAAGGGAACAACTCAGGTCTTGTGTCTACTTTCATAAGAACCGATTTCTCGATGTTTGCATAAATGGTTGGCTCTTCAAATCTTGCATCAGGTACATTCTGATTTGCAATCATCCTGTATATTTCCCCCCATTTATAATCCAGTTTGACCCTGGTGGTAGCTTTGGTATCTTCATATATATATTCGACCCTGGTGATGATCTCAACCTCTGGTTCTCCTTCAACAACTAGAGCCTTCTTATTTTGTCTTTTAGACATATCTCCTTTGCAACAATCACCCTGTCATAAACATAGCATGTTCTTAGACCATTTAGTTGTTACCAAGTGAAACAATAATAATAAAATTGTATCTATCTATTTACCTCTTCCATATACATTCTGAAAATGAAATATACACATTATTAATGCATGAAAAGGAACATGACAAGGCAAAAAGAAAATCTTGCAGGTTGTGTCTTAAAATCCTCTAAGTCCACCATCTGTAACTAAAATCACAACTCTGGTAGAACAAACTCTTCATTTTAATCTGGGCTGCCTTTGAAATAATCTAAATCATTCAATAAAATCATGAACCACATTGTTGCTACTGCTAATATTCAAAATGATAGACCCTATACTGTGGTTCCTCATCTTGGAAAACCTTAACTAGACAAATACAATGATAACCTCTGTCATCCCACAAAAATAGGGTAAACGCATACAACAGTTTAAACCCCCCCCCGGATGGCCATGAACAACCAAAGAATGGGTGGTGTAGACAGTGTAACGCTTGTCTGCACCAACCCCTTCTTTCAGACAGAAGTAAAGCGTACATAACGTCTCAATCACGTGGGCTCAAAAGAAAAACTCGCTCAAGCAAACTGTAATAGTTAAATTCCTTGCCCTTGAAATGTTATGCAAGTATATAACAAAGAAAAATAAGCTTTAAGCTGGAAAACTAAACTCACGCAAAAAACCTAAGCGGGAAAAACCTACTCAAGAAAAACCACAGTTCCAATCAACAAATAAGAACCAAAAACAAGGTTGTGGATTGCCTACCTAGAAAAATGCAGTGCAGTCGACGGGATGACCCAAACCTCCACCGTAGCACACCAACGAGTGAAATCTGGATAGCTGGGCACATGAAACAGTTCAATCGACAAGTACAGGACCAACACGATTTTTCAACGCGGATAATAATAAAATAATGCTCCGCCTCCATATATAAACCCTTCGGTAAAAGAATCGGTGGGAAAACCCTATCGGAGGTTGAAAACACTAAACGTCTAGAGAATGGTTCTGTTGATATCCACAATGACGGACTTACAAACTAATACGAATCTGTGACAGCATTAAGTCTGTCGACGTCGGAGACTCTTAACGCTAAGCGTCGGAGCTTCAAACCTAAGCATTTCCACGGTGTCGGTGATGCCAATAACTATCGTCGCGATGTTTATACATCAGATATCGGAACCAAAAACCCTTAACACATCAGAATTGATGAGCGAAAAGACTAACCTTCGGACTACTCATCAACTTCCTTCCGAAACCTCAGCGACGTAGAGGACCAGTCCTCTGATCCACCATCAAAAATCGTTTCAATTGCGATAAAAAACCAAGTCATCGATAGTTAAAACAAAATGTTTGAGAAATAAACAAAGGGAGATAAAAGCCATGGATCGACGAGAAACAAGACTGTCCATTGGGACGTTCACTGTTTGCCTTCCGAAACATCGAAGGTATAGAGGACTAATGCCCTGGCTCATTCTTCAACAGACTCTCGATAGCGATAAACAAATCATCGAAAAATCAGAATGTTAAGTGCTCAAATAAAACAAAAAACTCTTCGACTGGGAAACGGTAATACCAGATCATTTACCTTCTGAAACAATGGAAAAACAGTCAACTAATCCTTTGACTTCCCAAAGATCAATTTAAATAGGAAAAACTGGACTTCCAAGACAGATTTAAAGAAATCGAACAAACCTGGGCTAGATAAAATAAAAAAAGGATGGTCCAAAATTTTAAAAAATTTGGGACAAAGGTTGCAGCTGCAATAGATCCCCAAGACTCTCTTTGGCTTGGGACTTTATAGACAAACTTTTCAGTCAAAGGGGAAGTTAAATCAAGAACCATTTGATTTCTTTATTTAACCCTTTTTATTTAATTTAGGTACTTATAATATTTTAACTTAGGAACTTTTAACTAGTTCCTAATTGGAATTTTGTAGGTATTATAATATCTAATTTTATTTTAGTAATAATAATAATAGATGGAGCTTTTCCTTCTTTCTTACATTATAAATATTATTACTATGCTTACTATTTATACATATCATGTATAAATTATATAATAATATATTATTTGTTAACATTTGTCTTTGGGTATCATATATTATGATCCCTAAACTTATGACACTTGCTTCATTAAGGTCATCAGGTAGGTGGTTAGGTCTACTAGGGTAGGTAACTCTAAACATCCTTGCATGTTGGATTCCCTCATATAACATGGTAGTTATTCAATACTTGATGAGATACATAAATTCAAAATTTCATTTAATCACTTATAAATAAGTTAGATGAGATCAATATTTTTCTTGATTCATTTTCACTCGACATAATTAATTCTTTTCAGTAACTCCTAGTGCTCATCCAGAGCCCATACTCAATGCTAAAACCAAGGAGTTACAAACTTAGTGCAATTCTAGAGCTCCTCACTCAACACTAATTCTAGGATGTACTTGTAGGATACACCTAGAGATACAATGGCCACGGATCCGATATTCCAGAGCTTATGCTCAACATCAACATGGAAGGCTCCAGGGCTTATGCCCAACACTTCCAATTTATCTTTTCATGTGTTTTAGAGCTTCATGCTCAACACAAATGTCTCAAAACTCATGTGCTCTAGAGCTTCTCACTCAACACAAATATAAGTACTCATGTGCTCTAGAGCTTCTTGCTCAACACAAAACATCAATTTACCCATGTGGTCTAGAGCTCCTCTCTCAACAAAAAACATCTCATTAACCATGTGCTTCAGGGTCCATGCCCAACACAAGCAAACATATGTATATCATATGCAATTGGATTACGCCCAATATATCAAACAAATCATCAAGTTCATATGCAGTGGGGTCTTTGACCGAGTATATCAAAATAAAACATCAAGGTAACATCATAATAAATGGGGCCCATTCCCATAAGTGTTAGGTCCAAAATTCAAGACATTACATCCCTCCCTGCTTAGAACAACATTGTCCCTTATGTTCTAGGGACTCATAATGAAATCATGAAACAAGGCGGGGTAATCCTTTCTCATGGTGGCTTCAATCTCCCAAGTAGCCTCATCAACTTTGAAGTGCTTCCATTGCACTTTCAACTGGACTATGGTGTGCTTCCTGAGATGCACCTCTCTCTTGTCCAATATATGAAGAGGTTCAGGGGAAAACTCCCCTTCAGGTTCCACCTGTAATAAGGACCAATCGATCACATGTTTAGTATCATAAACATATTTATTTAATAATGATGCATGGAAAACATTATGGAATCTTATGTGATAAGGTAAAGCTAGTTGATATGCCACTGACCCTCTCTAGGACAGTATTTCAAAGGGTCCAAAAAATCTAGGTGCTAACTTACTGCACCTTCCCAAGATCAACGAGCTCCATTTTTATTTTACTTTCAAGTAGACATGATTGCCTATTTGATAATCTTTATCTTTTCTTTTATTATCCACGTATATTTTCTGGCAGTATTATCCTTCTTTAAGTTTCACTTGAACCGTGGTAACCAACTGTTCCAAGTCCTTTAACAAGTCATGTCCTAACATGAGAGGATCCACCAGGCTATCCCAAGTAACCGATGTTCTACACTTCCGTCCATAGAGTACCTCAAAGGGGCTCATCTTGGTGGAAGTCAGGTAATCATTGTTATACGCAAACTATGCAATATGTAGGTAATATTCCCACCTGGTGGTGTTGTTCATGACATACATTCTAACCATGTCCTCAACAATCTGGTTTACCCTTTCTGCCTGCCCATTTGTCTGTGGGTGATAAGCAGCACTAAAGTTCAACTGTGTCTCTAATATAGAGAATAAAGATATCCAAAAATTTCTGGTAAACTTAGTGTCTCGATTTGAGATGATTACCTTGGGTATCCCATGTAATCTAATGATCTCCTTCAAGAAGATATCGGCAATGTGTATTGCCTTGTAGGTTGACTTCACTGGAATGAAGTGTGCTGATTTTGACAATTTATCAACTACTACAAAAAAAGAATCATTTTGTTTCTTACTCTTAGGTAGAATGGTGATAAAATCCATACTAATGACCTCCCACTTCCATTTCGGAATGGGTAATGGATGCAGAAATCCTGAAGGATGCTGATGCTTAGCTTTGACCAGCTGACATTCCTGACATTTCGTGATAAAAAATGCAATGTCAGACTTTAACTTAGGTCAGAAAAAAGTGTCTCTTAATGACGGATATCATCTTTTGACATCCTAGATGCCTTGAGTAGGGTGTCCGATGAAATTCCATCGGGATGCTGGACCGAATGTCCCCTCCTTCTGTAACGTACAATCTCTCCTTGGATCATAGCAATCCTGTTTCGTCTACCTTTTACTCTTTTTGTTGTTGAAACAACCTGTCCTCTTGGACCTTCTTGAGGATTTCTACATAGAAAGGGTCAACTATGTTGGCTGTTCTAATCCTCTCATGTAAATCAGAATCAATTTGACTTAAAGTCACCTCATATATCATATGAATTCATCGACTCAAAGCATCAACAATCTTTTTCTCTTTTCCCTTAATATGCTTTAGCTCGAAATGGTACTAGCTAAGGAAAGACAACCATATGGATTTCCTAGCATTCAGATTCGGCTACTCGAATAAATACTTTACACTCATATTTTTTGTCTTCAGAAGGAATTTCCTTCCCATGAGGTAGTGCCTCCACATCTTCAGGGTGTGGATGATGGCTGCTAACTCGATATCATGTGTGGGATAGTTATGCTCATGTTATTTTAACTTGTGTGATTCATAATCGATCGCATAATCGTTCTGCAAGAGGACTCCTTTGAGCCCCTCCTTTCTTGCATCCATGCAAACAACGAAATCCCCATCAAGATCCACAATTTGTAGTATCGGTGTGGTCGTCAAAAGATGCTTAAGATTTTGAAAACTTTCCTCACACTTGGTTGTCCATAAGAAATTATTTTCCTTCTTTTCCAAAGAGTTCATGGGATAAGATATTCTCGAGAATTTCTTAATGAACTTCCGATAATATCCTGCTAATCCCAAAAGGACCTAATGTTTGTGACACTAGTAGGGGTAGGCCAATCCTCTATTGCTTTAATCTTTTCCAGATCCACAACTATCCCTATCTCAGAGATGATGTGACCCAAGTACTATATCTGTGGTTTGTAAAAATCACATTTACTAAACTTGGCATAAAGCTGGTGTTCTCGTAACACTCGTAGTACTATGCGAAGGTGTTCCTCATGTTCCTGTTTACTCCTAGAGTAAACTAGGATGTCATATATAAAAATCAAAACAAATTTATCCAAATATTTACTGAATATACACTTCATCATGCACATAAAGTTCCCGGGTGCATTGGTCAACCCAAACGACATTACTACAAACTCGTAGTGCTCGTACCTTGTACGAAAAGAGGTTTTGTGAATATATTCATCGTGAATCCGTACTTTATGGTACTCAGATCATAGGTCGATCTTTGAAAATATCTTGGCTCCTCCTACTTGATCGAAAAAGGCATCGATCCTAGGTAGTGGGTATCGGTTCTTGATAATCATTTTGTTAAGCTGTCGGTAATCGATGCACATCCGCATCGTACCATCCTTATTTTTCACGAAAAGTATCAGTGCTCACCAAGGGGATACACTTGTTCGGATATATCCTTTTTCAATCAACTCCTGCAACTACAGTTTTAGTTCCACCAACTCAGATGCACTCATGCGGTAAGGGGATTTTGAAGTTAGAACTAATCTTGGTGTCAATTCTATGGAAAAGTCTAGGCCTCGTTTCAGAGGTAATCCTGAGATTTCCTCAGGGAAGACGTCCTTAAATTATATAAGAACTATAAATTCCTCTATGTGTTGTTCTCTCTCAGCCTCTATGTCTTGGATATTTACTGCAAACAACTTGCAGCCTTTCCTAAAGGACTTATTTGCTTGTAAAGCAGATATCTGCCTTACAGAAAATTTCTTTGGTATGCCTCGAATCTTCACTTGATTCCAATTGCTATCTATATAAATTCAGGCCAGCAATTGATCATGCAAAATTGCTAACAATGGAGACTGAATATGGAGCTGTAACACAAAATTATATTAACTGAGTGTACAATAGCCAACCCTGTAATAACATAGGTTGCTGAATATATAGAATAAATCAAGAGATAGAATGAATAAGGAGGCATCCAAAACTAGCATAAAGCAGGCTTACCCAAAATAGGCAAATCCCCCATAGGTGTAAAAATTTGATCCCAAATCTGTCATGAGTCTCATGAATTGGAAAGGGCGCATGGGGAAGATAATGAGTGGTGGAATGGCAGCTCATACATGGTTTTGCATGGAGGAAAGAATGGAGGATGAAAGGGAAAGAAAACAAGTTCACCTCACCTAGTCTTGCTTTCCTATGTCCCTTAAAACACTGAAAAAGCAGTCAATAAAGAAGAAAAAGCAGAAGGGCGCCTAGGAGGCCAGGAATAAAGTAGATTTGATTCCTAAGGCTTTCCCAAGCGCTACATGAGTCAAAGATGGCAAGTTTGACCTCTATGGATAGGCAATTAGCAACTTGCACATGGTGGGACTCATGAACTAGGCAAATAAGACAAAAATACATGAATTAATGTCTAAGTGGGCAATACTATGGGTTTGATTATTCTAACACCCCCCCTTAAGCCTGACTTTATGAGTAATAAATAAAAAATATAGGGCCTAGCAACAAGGCTTAGTCACCCTTTTACATACTGCAAGTCCATATGAAACAAGGAAAGAGGCAAAACCAACTTGGGAAAATCCTCCCTTAAACATGGACTATAAAACAAAATTGTAGAATCTTGTCTCCACTCATGCCTTTACAGCATGATCAGAAATCCCCAGTAGTGATTTGAGATTGCTGAAGTTCTTCTCACAAAATGCTTTGGTGAAGATATCAGCTACTTGT
This sequence comes from Pseudotsuga menziesii, assembly GCA_001517045.1. Classification (NCBI taxonomy): domain Eukaryota; kingdom Viridiplantae; phylum Streptophyta; class Pinopsida; order Pinales; family Pinaceae; genus Pseudotsuga; species Pseudotsuga menziesii. The sequence goes on along the minus strand of LPNX011004756.1, from coordinate 105,372 downwards.
TTTGAAGATGAACAGAATAGTAGGTGAATGGTGCCATCATGCACAAGCTCTCTGATGTAGTGCATGTGAATCTCAATGTGTCTGGTTCTCTGCTTCTGAACTGGATCTTTGTAGATTCGAATGGTACTCTGGTTATCACAGTAGATGGTAGTTGAGTACTCAGGTTCGAAACCACACTCTCCAAGTAAACCCTGCAACCATAAAAACTGAGTTGCTGCATTAACAACTCCTCTGTACTTAGCTTCTGTAGATGAGAGTGCAATGGCACTCTGTTTCTTGCTTGACCAGCTAATTGGCCCTTCTGCAAGCATGAACACATACCCTGAAGTAGACTTTCTGTCTGTGCTATCACCTTCCCAATCACTGTCAATAAATCCAATCAAATCAAGATCAGATTTTGCCTTATAGAAGATCCCATGTGTCCTTGTTCCCTGAACAAAGTTAAGGATCCTTTTGGCTGCTTTCCAATGGATCTCATGAGGCTTATCCATGAATCTAGAATCCACACTTACTGCATAACAAATATCAGGTCGAGTATGTGTCAAATACAATAAACATCCAATCAATTGTCTATACAGTGTATTGTTTACCATCGGTGGAGAATCATCTTACTCCAGCTTCACTCCTGAAAGGAAAGGAGTTTTGCTTGCTTTACAGTCTTGCATTCTGAATTTGATCAATAAATCCAAGGCATACTTGGACTGGTGCACCTTTATTCTAGCTTTGGTTTGAGAAATCTCAAGCCCCATAAATTGACTTAAGAGCCCCAAATCTGTCATGGAGAAGGCTTGGTTCATAGATCCTTTTAAGGAAGCAATCTCAGCCTGTGAGCTTCCTTGAGGCTGCTGAATATATATCTCCTCAGTGAGATCTCCATTTAGAAAATCACATTTTACATCCATGTGATGTACCTCCCATTTCCTTGAGGCTGCAATGGCTAGAGCTAGCCTGATGGAGTCCATTTTTGCCACTAGGGAAAAGGTCTCATTGTAATCGATGCCATGAACCTGTGAGTAGCCTTTAGCTACCAATATAGCCTTGTACTTCAGTGGTGAACCATCAGCAGAAAATTTGGTCTTATAGACCCACTTACACTGTACTATTTTTCTCCCTGGAGGAAGATCCACTAGCTCCCATGTGTTGCTCTTCTGAAGTGAACTGAACTCCTCCTTCATGGAAGATTTCCATCTTGGATCTCCTACTGATTATTCATATGTTTGAGGATCAGTCCACCATCAAATAGAATTTTTCAACAAACATAGGATCCTTCATGCACAGACCACTCTCAAATTGAGATCTAGTCCTCCTTGGGTCATTGGGATCCCCAGCTAGCTCACCTACTGCATGTAGTGTCTTGGCTGCCCATTTAGGCCTTGTGGGGCTGTTTGGGGCTGAAATAAACTCATCTCCATTAGACAAATTAGAATCAGCATGTTCAACAAACTCTTTACTTACTTCTTGAGGTTCAGGTGGTGAAGAGGCTTCACCAATTTCCACTTCTGCAAGGGGTTCTTCTTCAAACTGAACACACCTTTCAATGAAGGATTTGTTTGTGCTCAAGTTTATCAACTTGTACCCTTTTGAATCTTCAGAGTATCCAACAAAAAGACACTTTTGGCTTTGGGGCTGCAAAGCCTTCCGCTTCTCTGTCGGGATTCTAGCCCATGCCTTTGAGCCAAAAATCCTGAAATGGGTCACATCTGGCTTGTGCCCACTCCATGCTTCGAAGGGAGTCATGCCATCAAGCTATTTGTGAGGCACCCTATTCTGGATATAGGCTGCACAGTTGATAGCTTCGGCCCAGTACTTTGGTGGAAAAGTTTTGGCCTCCATCATGCATGTTGCCATCTCCTTCAGTGATCTGTTCTTCCTCTCAGCAACACCATTTTGCTGTGGTGTGTAGGGGATAGAATGCTGCATCTGAATACTTGCATCTACAAAATATTTAATAAAATCAAACTTGACATAGACACCACCATTGTCAGATCTGAGGACCTTGAGTTTCCTTCCACACTGGTTTTCAACCAAAGCCTTAAAGACTTTGAATAGGCCAAAAACTTCAGACTTGTGTTTCATGAAGTGAACCCAACAATACCTGGAAAAATAATCAATAAAGGTAAATGCATATTTGGCCTGACTCATGGACATATGAGGGAATGGGCCAGCAACATCACTATGAATCAGCTCAAGGGGTGCAAAGGCTCTCTCATGACTAGCTTTCTCAAACTTATGCTCTGTGTGTTTTCCTAGGATACAGCCTTGGCAGACTCCTTTGGAAAAATTTATCTTGGGCAGCCCTATGACCATTTCTTTCTCACTAAGATGAGATAGATACTTGTAATTTAGATGGCCAAATATTTCATGCCATAGCTTGCTAGCTTCATTAGCATGGATAAGAAGAGCAGAGGGGTTTGAATAAGGTAGGAAGTGTGAAAACATGTATACCTTTCGAGCATGATTCGCTACTCCTTTTGCAATGAATCTACCACTTGAGATTTATGTGATCTCAACTTCATTGGGGGAGAATATGACTTTCTTAGGAGACCCGGTGTGGGTCATCTGGTACATTGACAGAAGGTTGGAGGTGAGACCAAGGACATACAGCACACTGTTGAAGTTACCATGATCAAGATCTATCCTTCCTTTGCCTTTACTTTCAGTGAGAGAGTCATCTCCTAGTACAATAGTTGGTCCTTTCGACATATCCAGTGAGGAGAAGGCCTACTTAGTCGAAACCATGTGTCTTAAAGCTCCAGAATCTATGATAAAACTGGGTGAGCTTGATGTGCCAGCAACTAGAGCATGAACTCTCTCTCTGTCATCAGAACTTGATCCTCCTTCTCTCTTATTTGAGATTTCTGGAAGGGAGATTCCATTCTTCTCCAGGAGATTGGTCAGCATATCAATCTGCTTTTTCATTAAAGAGCTTTTAGTGTGATTGCCCTTCGAACAGTATGAGCACTTGTTCATTTCACCTTTGTTTTTCTTCTTCTGGGTATTTTTCTTGGGACCTTGTTGATCCTCTGGAGACTGCTTCTTGTCTCTTCTTTGATCAGGTGGCTTTTTAGCTTTCTTTTTGCTTTTTGAATCCACCCTTGAATCTCCAGCAATCAAAGATTGATCTTTGGATGGTTTGATGGTGCCCATCATCACCAGCTTGTCTTGTTCTTGTGTGAGAGATTCCATTAAATTTGCAAGGCTAGGCATCTTCCAGGTTCGAGCTATGAGTTTTGTGGCATATAAGGTTGAAACAAAGACTGAGTAGTCAGTTCCTAGCTTCGAGAGGATGGCCAATACGAGCTGATCATCTTTCTTTTCGATACCACACTGCTTCAGCTGCAAAACTAGTGCTTTGAACTTGGAGAAATATAGCTACAGGGATTCAAAGCTACTGGGACTCAGAGAAATCAGCTCATTTTCGATCTGATGTCCCCTCATCTCATCTATCTTTCCAAAAAGATCAGAAATCTTGTCTAATACTTGATCCGGTGAAGTTAATCCATCGAGATGGAAAAGGAGGTCTCGGGAAATACTGAGACATAGGAGGCCATAGGCCTCATCTCTCCGATTGTGCCATTTGATCTTCTCTGCAGTAGCATGGGGCTCTGCTTCTGTATCCATAGTCACCCTGTAGAGGCATTTCGCTCTCAACAAGATCTCCATCTCTGTTTTCCATTCAAAAAAGTTGAAGGGAGTCAAGATAGTTTTCTATGAATCCATAGCTTTAGAAAATCTGTCCCGGCTGTCGGTAGAAGGCTCCCAGTCTTGATGTCAAACCTGCAATTTTTTTTTAAGGAGAGTAGCAACCTACAATGGCTCTGATACCATGTAGAAATTCAGGCCAGCAATAGATTAATTTTACCCACAACAATTATCAATTGATCATGCAAAATTGCTAACAATGGAGACTGAATATGGAGCTGTAACACAAAATTATATTAACTGAGTGTACAATAGCCAACCCTGTAATAATATAGGTTGCTGAATATATATAATACATCAAGAGATCGAATGCATAAGGAGGCATCCAAAACTAGCATAAAGCAGGCTTACCCAAAATAGGCAAATCCCCCATAGGTGTAAGAAACTGATCCCAAATCTGTCATGAGGCTCACGAATTGGCAAGGGTGCATGGGAAAGCTAATGAGTGGTGGAATGGCAGATCATACATGCTTTTGCATGGAGGAAAGAGTGGAGGATGAAAGGTCAAGAAAACAAGTTCACCTCACCTAGTCTTGCTTTCCTATGTGCCTTAAAACATTGAAAAAGCAGTCAATAAAGCAGAAAAAGAAGAAGGGCGCCTAGGAGGCCAGGAATAAAGTAGATTTGATTCCTAAGGATTTCCCACATGCTACATGAGTCAAATATGGCAAGTTTGACCTCTATGGATAGGCAATTAGCAACTTGCACATGGTGGGACTCATGAACTAGGCAAATAAGACAAAAATAAATGAATTAATGTCTAAGTGGGTAATACTATGGGTTTGATTATTCTAACACTATCCGCACACAAGATTTACTTATGTAAGCAATCAAGCATGACATGGTGTTGTTCCAGCCAGTCCATGCTGATAAATATATCATATGATCCTAAAGGTAGGATGTTCAGGTTTACCTCACAATATTTAACTATTTCTGAAACCTTCCATTTCGTACATGTGGCTAATTGTACCAGCCAAGGTTTATCATGTTTAACTTTTCCCACTTTACATACATCAACAATTTTAGGCGATACATAGCTCCGACAAGCATCGGGGTCGATTAGTATTGAAATAGAGGTGTTCAAGATCTTACCTTCTATCTCAGACATGGTAGCCTGATGGTCTTCCTGTCATCCATCCATGGCTACATAAATTCATGGTGTCCCAGCTATGTCCTCTACCATCGGTTCTTCTTGTAAGTTGTGCAAGACCCCATTGGTCTTGTTCTTACAATATCGGGCATAATGAGGCCCTTAGCATTTCCATCATTTTATTTGCAGTGGGGAAACATTGTCTCCCCCATTTGCTGATACCTTGTTAGCATTTGGAGCTGGTACATATGGATTTGTACCCGATTTGTTGAAGTTCTTATTGGATAGAAAACTATTGTTATGTTTTCTTTACGGTGGTGGGTTAAAACCCAGTTTGCGGTTGTGAGAGAAGTTCTTAGACTTATATTTGTTTTTGTTTAGGTTCTCTTGCCTCAGCTTCCCATGCTCATAGAAAATCCTATCTTTGTGCAATGTTGTATCCAAGGTTTTAGGCAATTCAAACTCAATCATTTCCCGAAATTTGGAAGGAAGACATCCTTAAAACTACTGGATTTTTACCTTCTCATCCTTGATGTTGTTAGAAAACAGGACTGCAGAGCAATAAAAGATATACAGTTAAATCAATAAACAAGATGCAAAACAAATTAAAATAGTACAGAGAGACACAGATATAACATGGTTCACCCAAATGATGGGCTACGTCCACAAAGAAATTTTCCAGTCCTTTTATTGCAGTCCAGAAAGATGAAGGGATACACCCTGTAGAAAAACCGTTGCACTTCCTCTTCACGCTCTCACAGTCTCTCTTCCAGTACAATACAATGCCCACATCCAGTATGATTACAATGGAGCCTCCTCAAGCCTTATAAAGGCTTAATCACATGCAATACCATGGGACAATACCATGGGCTACAACAAACCATGTGCCCAAACCATGTGCTAGACCTAACCACCTTTGACTCGATCTCAAGTCAAGGTTAACCCTAACAAATCCCCCCTTTAAAATTGACTTGGAGTAATCACCAACTCCCCTCAAGTATTTACTGAGGAATATTACATACACCCCCCTATCACCTAGGTCTATCTCCCAACTTTACCAGTGAGTTACCAGGGGTATGCATGCCTTACCAGGTCTTACAGCCATATGCCCATTTACACGCAAACTGCTCCATTACATTTTTTTCATGTGCCTTCATGGTGACTAACCACAGCAACTCTACTGCTGCTACACTTGCTGGACCTTGGAATTGGCAAATTTATTCTTTTCACCTTCATGCTTCAAGGCCAACATAAACTGAGCAGGAACTCAGTTTCTCTCTGGTTACTCCCTTTGTCAACATGTCTGCAGGATTCTGGCTAGTGTGAATCTTTTCCAGTTTTAACAGTTCTTCATCTAGAATAGATATTATGAAGTGGTAATTGAGTTCTATATGTTTATTCCTTGAATGAAAGACTGAGTTCTTTGCAAGATGAATGGCACTCTAGCTGTCACTGTACAGCCTACTATTCTGTTGTTTCTTACCCAATTCTTCCATGAATCTCTACAACCAAATCATCTCCTTACTAGCCTATGTAGCAGCAACATACTCTGCTTTCGTTGTTGAAAGTGCAACAACCTGTTGCAGTTTTGAAATCCAACTTACGGTTGTTCCACCTACAGTGAACACATACCATGTGGTGCTCCTCCTGCCATATTTATCACCAGCCATATCTGCATCAACATATCCCTGTAGAACAGTGTCTGAACCTCCAAAACATAATGCATGAGAAGTGGTACCTCTCAAATACCTGAGAATCCACTGTACTGCTTTCCAATGCTCTTTACCTGGATTATTCATATACCTGCTCACAACTCCCACTGCATGTGCAATATCTGGTCTTGTGCACACCATGGCATACATCAAGCACCCAACTGCTGATGAATAGGGAATCTTGGACATGTAATCTATCTCTTCCTGTGTCTCTGGACACATATGCTTGCTTAGTTTGAAATGGCTTGCCAAAGGTGTGCTGACTAGTTTTGCATTCTGCATTCTAAACCTCTGCAACACCTTTTCTATGTACTCACCTTGAGACAATGTCAATTTGTGAATTTTCCTGTCTCTTGTTATTTTCATACCAAGGATTTGCTTTGCAGCACCCAAATCCTTCATCGCAAATGATTTATCTAGTTTTCTTTTGAGCACATTTATATCCTGCATGTTAGACCCTACAACAAGCATGTCATCCACATACAATAACAAGATAATATATCTTCCGTTATCTAGCCTCTTGAAATAAACATAGTGGTCAGAATGACATCTATCATAACCTTGTTCTATCATAAACTTATCAAATTTTAAATACCACTGCCTTGGAGCTTGCTTCAGGCCATACAAGCGCTTCTTCAACCTGCAAACCAAATTCTCCTTCCCTTTGACCTCATACCCTTGTGGCTGCTGCATATAAATCTCTTCCTCCAAATCCCCATGGAGAAAGGCCATTTTTACATCTAATTGTTCAAGATGCAAATCTTCTACTACCACTAGACTTAAAATAGTTCTAATTGAAGTCATTTTAACAACAGGAGAAAATATTTCATCAAAGTCTATACCTTTCTTTTATGCAAACCCCTTTACAACAAGTCTAGCCTTGTACCACTTCTTTCCTCCATATTCTTCCTTCAACCTGTAAACCCATTTATTCTGCAATACCCTTTTTCCTCCAGGCAACTTAACCAGATCCCAAGTATACTTTCTTACCAATGAGTCCATCTCCTCATCCATGCCTTGCTCCCACTTCTTTCTAGTTTCTACCTGAATTGCTTCTTCAAAACATTCTGGCTCACCAAAATCAGTCATCAATAAATAATACAGTGAAGGAGAAAATCGTTCAAGGGGTCTACTTAACCTGGTAGACCTTCTTACAGTTGCAGGAGTTTCAGGTACCTGTTGCTACTCTTGATTTTCTGGTGCTTTTGGAACTTCATTTTCTTTGATTTCATCAAGCACTGTGGACTCTATGTTTTCCTTTTCTTCTTTCTTTCCCTGCAACTGATCTTTGTACATGACCTTTTCATTGAATACTACATCTCTAATCCTAATGATTTTGTGACTTTTAAGATCCCATAAGCAATAACCATAATCATCAACCCCGTATCCAATAAAGGTACATTTCTTGGATTTAGCCTCAAGCTTTGTTCTATCATCTTTATCAATATTGACAAATGCTTCACAACCAAAAGTTCTTAGAAATGATTATTTTACCTGTTTACCTGTCCATGCCTCCTCTGGAATTCCACCATCCAAAGTGCTTGAAGGCCCTCTGTTTATTAAATAAACAATAGTGTTTACAGCATCAGCCCAAAACTGTAAGGGAAACCCTACATGCAATCTCATACACCTTGCACTCTCCATGATCATTATGTTCATCCTTTCTGACACACCATTTTATTGGGGTGTTCCAAGGACTATCTTCTCTCTACGAATCCCATTTGTGTGAACAGTAACTGTCAAAATCCTTGCTGCATTACTCGCCTCCATTATCACATCTGAGACATTTCAACCTTTTTCTTGTCTCATTCTCAGCCAAATCTTTCCACTTCTTAAAAGTATCAAACACATCATATTTCTGTCTAATGCAATAAACCCAAGTTTTTCTAGTTGCATCATCAATAAAAGTAACATAATAACGAGAGCCACCAAGAGATTGTACCTGAGTTGGTCCCCATACATCAGTATGGACAAGCTCTAACTTTTCACTCTTCTTTTGTTTCCCAACCCTGAGAAATCTAACTCTCTTCTATTTTCCATAAACACAGTTCTCACAAAATTCCAAACTTACCTGCTTCAGATCTGGAAGTAGTTTCCTTGAGCGGAGAATCTGCATCCCCTTCTCACTCATGTGGCCAAGCCTATGATGCCACAATGCTGCACCTATTTCTGTGGAAGCTACAGAAAAAGAATAATCAGTGTTATGAGGACATAAATATAACATACCTATCCTATCTCCTTTTACAATTACTATTGATCCTTTAGTAACCTTCCACCACATTTCTCCAAATGTAGAAAAACAACCGCCATCTCCCAACTGCCCTGTTGAGATCAGATTTCTTTTCATAGTAGGAATGTTCCTTACATCCTTTAGCAACCAATCATTTCCATTATATAGTTTGATCTGTACCTTACCCTTTCCAACAATTTTACATGGTTCATCATCCCCCAATAACACATGCCCAAAATCACCTTGAACATAATCATAAAAGAATTTCCTATGGGGTGTAGCATGACATGAAGCCCCTGAATCTACTACCCAATAATCACTAGTATTCTCTAATGTAAGAATCAAAGCATCTTGTAACACATCACCTGCTACATTAGCTTCCTAGGTAGTCTCTTGCTGCCTCTCACCTTTCTTCTTTGGTGCTCTGCAGTCTTTCTTTAGATGTCCTTTCTTACCATAGTTCCAGCATTCTATTTTTCCGAATCTGGACTTGGATCTTCCCTTTTTAGACTTGCCATGATTTCTTGGGCTCCTTCCTCTCTCATTTTGTCTCCCTCTGCTCTCCATGGTCAACGCATTACCTGATGTCTCACCTGTTCTTTTCCTTCGCATTTCCTCGCTAAGAATAACACTAACAACATCATCAAACTTAAGAGTGTTTGAACTAGGGACAGAGTTACTTACAGCCATGACCAAGCTATTCCAGCTTTCTGGCAATGAGCACAAGATTAGAAGAGCCCTAACCTCATCATCAAAGTTCACTTTTACAGAACTTAACTGACTGGTAAGTGTATTAAACTCATTTAAATGGTCAGCAACAGATCCACTTTCCGACATCTTCATATTAAATAAATGCTTCATTAAAAATACCTTGTTAGAAGCCGATGGTTTTTCATAGAGCTTACTCAATGCGCTCATCACACCCTCTGTTGTTATTTCTTTCAAAATATTGAAGGCCATCGACGAAGCCAGGCACAACCGTATTGTTCCTAGTGCCTTTCTGTCAAGAACCTCCCATTCTTCATCCTTCATAGCCGCTGGCTGTTTTGCTTTTCCACCCAAAGGCAGGTACAGATCTTTTTGGTACAGATAGTCCTCCATTTTCATCTTCCATAACTGATAGTTTTGGTCATTAAATTTATCGACCCTAAACTTTCCTTCTTCCACCATTGCTCCCACTCGCACTAGGAACCCTTCTTTCCTGTGAGTTTAGAAACCAAATAGACCTTTTGGCTCTGATACCAATTGTTAGAAAACAGGACCACAGAGCAATAACAGATATATAGTTAAATCAATAAACAAGATGCAAAACAAATTAAAACAGTACAGAGAGACACAGATATAACGTGGTTCACCCAAACGATGGGCTACGTCCACAAAGAAATTTGCCAGTCCTTTTATTGCAGTCCAAAAAGATGAAGGGATACACCCTGCAACAAAACTGCTGCACTTCCTCTTCACACTCTCACAGTCTCTCTTCCAATACAATACAATGCCCACATCCAGTACGATTACAATGGAGCCTCCTCGAGCCTTATAAAGGCTTAATCACATGCAATACCATGGGCTACAACAAACCATGTGCTAGACCTAACCACCTTTGACTCGATCTCAAGTCAAGGTTAACCCTAACAGATGTATGGAACATAATGTAACAGATCTAAAAATATGTTAATAAAAGCATCCATAGTCATGGATTCCATACGTAATTCATGAAAATATTTCACCTTTCTGTCAAAGAATCTTTCCAACATATATTTTTCTTGAAAAATATTGTGGAAATTACTCCAGCATATTTCTCTTACCTCTTCTTTCTTGGTATGCTTCAAGTCTCTCCACCATCTCGCTACTTTTCCATTTAAATTATAGATGGCCAACTAAGCCTTCATTTTGCTAGAGTAGTCATGAACTCAGAAATAATTTCTCATACCCAACAACCACTCTTCATCTTTCTCCCCCGTGTTCACCTCTCCTTCCTAGGTTGGGGCTCTTATTTTTCTGAACTCCCCTTGGAGATTGTCACAATTTCTTTGTTTCTACCTGCATGGAGAAAGAGAGTCATCAATAGAAGGACTATGATAATATCCTTCTAGAGGTTAAGGGGTATTCTCTTCTTTTCCTTCTTATCTCGGGCTGCTGGCCTGTTTATGATAAAATTCTTTCTTGAACCTGTTTGTAGAATGAGTGGATTTTCCATGTGGGCTTCCTCCCTGTTGAAATATTGTAACTTCGAAGAATATTCTATATGTATCCTTTGTGGGCCCCGATGGTCCTAATCAGAAGAACTAATAAGAGCCATGAGGTTCTCCCCTCTAATTGTAAAGGTGGATCATTAGCACCCTAGTGTGGTTACTTGAGCCTACATGTGTAACTCGTTCCTACATGATTAACTCAAGCCTACATGTCGGATGAGTTAATTGAAGTGAACGAATGAATATAAATAAAGGTGTAGCTCTCCTCATTTGGAGCACACACTCTCACTTGTGTAGCGCATTAGTGGAGAAGAGAAGTAGTCGAAGAAGGAGGAGGATTAGGCTTTGATCTCCTTGCTGATTTTATCTTTTATCCTTTTGGGGCATCTATATTGAGGAAGATTTTGCTAGGTTTTTTCCTTTAGGGTTTTCCCAGGATAAATCTTTGTGTTCCTTTTGTATGGTTTTTCTTGTCTATCTTTCAATGATCCTGTTTATATGCTTTTGTTATGAAAATGATATGAAATATTGATGTCTTAGTTAAGCATATGAAAATTTAACATGGTATCAGAGCCACCCTGAAAGAAGACATTGTGTAGCTATAGAATCTAGGGCTTCTTAATTTTTTATTCTCTCTCCACAATCGATCAACAAAAGAAGGCTAGGCTGACTCTCCATTGAAGGGCGCATCTTTATGTCGAAGCAGAATTCGATTCCGAGCATTTTCAGTTTTCGGTGCAGGAAATTAGGGCTTCTTGCCGAAGAGGAATTTTTGAGTGAGCCCAGCATAGGATTTTTATCCTCATCAAAATATAAGTTTAGAGACCTGGATCAATATTTTTGGTTGGGTGAAACTCTGGGAAAGTCAAACCCTAGTTTGACCTCGAGCTAGAAAAACCCTAAATACTAAAACTGCTACGTTTTGGTACTTTCTCTATATTCCAATATTGGCGAAGAATCAAGAGCTGAAACTTACAGAGGATGAACATAAAATCTTTATGTACATTGTGTCCAAAATTAATCCTCATATTCTCTATATTCTTGGAGATATGATCCCTCCAAGTTAGGGTTCCAGCCTCTTCCAGAATTCATCCTTAAACATTACACCTGGGGAGAACTGCTGTAGCTTGGGCTACAGAGATCCAAATTGAATTCTTGAAGATGTTCCAGAAAAATCATAGACTTTAATTTCTGTTATCCAAATTTCAGAACCAGAAGATGAAACAATGACACGTGGCAAGCCGTACAACTTCGCTGTTCTGAACAGTCCTGCAACAGGTCACCTTGGGAAAAGTATCATAAATACCAATTGGTGAACCCAATTCTGATGAAACCTATTGTTTTGGATCAGGAAATTTTTTTTTTACCTCAGTGAGAAATTTCAAATATAGAGGAGTATTAATTTCGGAGATATCACAGAAACAGTGACAGGCATTTCTGTAGAAGAAATTGGAAAACTAGGGCTTCCTGTTCCGGGAGCTTCCCTCCATTGTTTTCAGAAAAGGAGTACATTGGACAGCTCCATTTGAAGAGATATATATTTCTCTCCAATCATATATTAAATATTCCAAGTTTTGAAAATTAGGGTTTCTCTGAAAAACCCTAGATCAGCGAGCTCTGGAAGTAGGATGGACACCTCAAATCGGTAAGATCTAATATTTTGCTATTTGCATTTGAGGTTCTCATTTCAAAGTAATATATCACATCAGCTTGATGATAAGCTTGATGAAGTTGAAAAATTCCAAGCATGGAAGTATTTGATCTCTCTGAAGAAAATGAATTAGACACCTTCATGAGTAGAGAGGTTCCAGTTCCAGAAGGAGATAAGGTTCAAAGCCTTACACAAGAAGAACTTGATCAAGGCCAAGAAGATCATTGTTGATTCAATCACGGATCAACTTGTACCACAAGTGTCTCCCCTAAAGACACTGAAGATGTTTGATTCCTTGATCAAGCTATTTGAATATAAGAACATAAATCAGAAGATGGCTTTGAGAAAATAGTTGAAGAATGTGAAGATCCAGAATGTAGAACATCTTGAAGCGGTAGAAGAAGAAGTGGAGAATGCAGAAGTGGTGATAACCACCTTGAATGGTCTCCCATGATCATAGAATTAATTCATTCAAGGAATGTGTGCCAGAAGGAAGTAATTACTTTCAACAAACTCTGGGAATAAGAATAAGAAGCTCGTCTCATAAGAAGAGAAGAAGAAGATGGGAGCAATTGAAGATCAAGCTCTCACCATTCAAAGAAGATCCCTCAAGCGATGAGGAATATGAAGAACTCAATTATTGAAGAACCTCTTATTCATCTTATCATTTGGATAAGAAATGATGATTTCATGAATGAAGAAGATGATAAAGCAGAATGATCAAGATGGAGTCTACCCACGAAACAAATAAAAGATAAGTATTCAATTGTCATTTCATGATATTATTTTGTTATACATTTGATTATATTCAGTTGATGTGTTATGCATGATAGATTGTATACTACTAATATGCATAAGTAGCTCATGGTGCTATACAACTCTCCATTTCTACTTATCTAGAATGAAACCTCTTTGCTGTCATATTGGATTAGTGCACAATTTCAATGATGTCATGGTAGAAGGCATCTAGAAAGTTTCTGTGAGATATGGAAGAATGTTGTATTGGCTAAATAGTTGCATGATGCATAAGAATTTGTCATTATGCATATGTTTTATGAAATAGTTCTAACCATGTAACTTGTGCATTTGAATTATAGGAAAGGTCCTGTACAACCTCCTACAAGAAAAGAAGGACGAGACTTGTTCCGAAGAACAAGTGATGACAATTCAAGATTCACTCTAATAAACATGAATCTCAAGCTCCTAGGGTCAGAGACACCATGACGAAATAAATAGCTTCAGAGAGCGGTGGATCCACCTCAAAGGATGAATACCACCATGGGTATGAGAGATAACTCAAGATGAAGAAAATAATGCTATGAAAGAAGCTATGATCAAAGAATAACAGTTGATCATAGGGAATGATGTATACGATATGATTTCAAGACATAAAGGGAAGTACGTAGTATCTTCCATATGGATATACAAGAACAAGTGTACATAGAAAGGTTCGTGATTTGCCTCAGAAAGAATAGACTATGACATGACATACTCTATTGACCAGTATATATCAAGCATAGAACCACCTGCACATAATGAAGAGGGAAGATGATACTCCACTTCAGGGGGAGTGACTACAGAAGATATCTGAGTTCGACATGGTACGACATTTTGGACAACCTTTTGATGGATCGATACTTTACCAAGAGTAAAGTGGGATCCAACCTTCAAGGTTGAATGAAAAAGACTAGGATATGTTGATGACCTGACAAGACAAACTCATGGAAGATGTTATGATGAAAGAATACTAGAATGATGTTTGGGATATAGTACTCAAACCAGAACGCAAAGATGTGGTATCTTCCAAATGGATTTGCAAGACAAAATGTGTTGTAGGTAGAAGTAAGGAAAGACTTGTGTCTATCAGAAAGAGGGAATTAATTATGAAGAGACATTTGCCCCAGTAGCAGGGTATACTTCGATTAGAGCTATCATGGTAGTTTCTTCCATGATGAAGTAAAGACAAGCCTTCCCTAATGTTATGATTGAGGAAGAGTTTTACATTGAATAGTCACAAGGATTTGAAGTTGAAGACAAATGGACTCACATATGCAAGATGAAGAAGGATGAAGAAGGCCCTCTATGGCCTGAAGCAAGCTCCTAGAACTTGGTATGGAAGAATAGATAGTTTCCTGTCGAACATGGGTTTTACCAAGAGTAAAGTTGATCCTAACCTTTATCTTAGGGTTGTAAAAGATGAACCTGTCATCCTATTATTATATGTAGATGACTTATTCTTGACAAAGAATGAGAAACAGATCATGGAAAGCAAGAAGAAACTAGCAGAATAATTTGAGATGAAAGACCTTGGGTTAATGCATTATTCCTAGGTCTGGAAGTATGGAAAAGTTCAGAAGGAAGATTTCTCAACCAGGGAAAGTATGCGGTAGAGATATTGAAGAGATTCAATATGTTGGAAGGCAAAGTCATGGCCCCACCCATGGACTCCAACCTGAAGCTGTTAGTTGATGACTCATCAGAGTTAGTGGATGTGACTTAATAAAGACAGATTATTGGACCAAACATTTGTTTTGCTGTGAACACCTTGAGTCAATATCTAGTTCAACCAAGACAGGTTCACTTAATAGCAGCAAAACATGTGATGGGATATTTGAAAGGGACTATAGACTTTGGTCTATACTATGATGGTAACCATGACTACAGATTGTATGACTATATAGATGCATATTGAGTTGGAAGTATCTCATTCAGGAAGATACTTTTGTTTGGGGTTTGCTATGAGTTCATTCTTTAGCAGGAAACAGACCAGTGTTTCTCTTAGCACGACTGAAATAGAATAAATAGCAGATTGCTATGCTAAGTTGTGAAGCCATATGGCTTCAGAAGATGATATCAGGTCTCTTTGGCCTGAATATGGATACTACAATGATTCTATGTGATAACCAGATTTGTGATGAAAGAGAATCCTATGTTTCGTTGTAACACATAGAAATCCAGTATTTCTACATACGAGATAAGATGCAGATGATGATGTTTCAATATTTCTATACTGAAGATATAGATGATGTTTCAGTATTTACATACTGTAGATGCAGATGATGGTGATTCCATATTTCTATACTAAATATAGAGATGATGATGCTTTCAGTATTTCTATACTGAATATAGAGATGATGATGCTTTCAGTATTCACATACTGGAGATACAGATGGTGATAGTTTAGTATTCACATACTGAATATGTAGATGATGATGTACTGACGAAGCCTCTGTCTCGGGTAAAGTTTGAACAATTTCAAGACAAGCTTGGTGTTGTTCAAAAAGACCTTCCTCGAAAGGGGGAGTAGTGATGTTGCAGTGGGATTGTATCATCCCTATGATTTTGCCCTAAAGTGATCCGATGACCTCGGTCATCGAGAATGAAGAGGAATTGTATCATCCTGGGACATCTGTCCAAAAGTGATCTGGTGACATCGGTCATCGAGAATAAAGAGGGATTGTATCATCCTGGGACATCTGTCCAGAATAGATCCAATGACTTCGGTCCTCGAGAATGTAGTGGGATTGTATCATTCCTGGGCATTTTCCCTAAAGTGATCCGGTGACCTCGGTCTTTGAGAATGTGGTAGGATTGCATCATCCTTGAAATTCAGTTCATAATGGTATTCAGAGGCTTCGGTCCCCGAGAATGTGGCAGGATTGCATCATCCTTGAACTTCGGTTCAGAATGGTATCCGGAGGCTTTGGTCCTCGAGAATGTGGCAGGATTGCATAATCCTTGAACTTTGGTTCAGAATGGTATCCGGAGGCTTCGGTCCCCGAGAATGTGGCAAGATTGAATCATCCTTGAACTTAGGTTTAGAATGGTATCCGGAGGCTTCGGTCCCCGAGAATGTGGCAGGATTGCATCATCCTTGAACTTCGGTTCAGAATGGTATCCAGAGGCTTCGGTCCCCGGTTCAGAATTGTATCTGGAGGCTTCGGTCCTTGAGAATGTGGTAGGATTGCATCATCCTTGGACTTCGGTTCAGAATGGTATCCAAAGGCTTCGGTCCCCAAGAATGTGGTGGATTGCATCATCCCTGAACCTCGATTCAAAATGTATTCGGAGGTCTCAGCCCTCGTGAAAGTGGTGGATTGCATCATCCCTGAACCTCGGTTCAAAATGTATCCAGAGGTCTTGGCCCCCGTGAAAGTGGTAAGATTGCATCATCCCTGAACCTCAGTTCAAAATGTATCCGGAGATCTCGGTCCCCATGAATGTGGTAGGATTGTATCATCCTTGAACTTCGATTCAGAACTGATCCGGTGACTTCGATACTCGAGAACGTGTGTTGATCCCGTAATTCCTAGAGGAAGGATTGTCTGAGTTCCACATATGTGTTGATCCTGTAATTCTGAAAGGAAGGATCATTAGTAACTCTGTAAAGACCTAAATCCCGTAATTCGGAAAGGAAGGATCATTGACTTGATCTCGTAATTCCAATAGGAAGGATTGTCTAAGTTCCACATATGTGTTGATCCCGTAATTACGAAAGGAAGGATCATTAGTAACTCCATAAAGACCTAAATCCCGTAATTCCAAAAGAAAGGATCATTGGTAGCTCCGTAAAGACTTGATCCCGTAATTCCAATAGGAAGGATTGTCTGAGTTCCACAACTGTGTTGATCCCGTAATTCCAAAAGGAAGGATCGTTAGTAACTCTGTAAAGACCTAAATCCCATAGTTCCGAAAGGAAGGATCATTGACTTGATCCCGTAATTCCAATAGGAAAGATTGTCTGAGTTCCACAGATGTGTTGATCCCGTAATTTCGAAAGGAAGGATCGTTAGTATCTTCGTAAATACCTAAATCCCGTAATTCTGACAGGAAGGATCATTTGAGTACCACAAACATGTTGATCCTGTAATTCTGAAAGGAAGGATCATGTTGATGTTTTGATGATGATGATGTTGATGTTTTGATGATGTTGATGTTTTGATGATGATGATGTTGATGTTTTGATAATAATGATGTTTTGATGATGATGATGTTTTCATGATAATGTTTCTGATTGAAAGATCAGAGTATGATGATGATGATGTTCCTGATCAAAAGATCAGAGTATGATGATGATGTTGTTGATGATCGAAAGGTCAAAGTGCTGAAGATGATGTTGCTGATCGAAAGGTCAAAGTGTTGAAGATGATGTTGCTGATCGAAAGGTCAAAGTGCTGAAGATGATGTTTTTGATCGAAAGGTCAAAGTGCTGAAGATGATGTTGCTGATCGAAAGGTCAAAGTGTTGAAGATGTTGCTGATCGAAGCAGTCAAAATATTAATGATGATGAAGACTGAAGATTGAAGATGAAGACTACATAATGTTGAAAAGCTTCCAATGATTTATAGATGTGTTACCCTGATGATGCTGATGATGTCCTCTATCTCTCTCCTACTATTGTTGTTGTTGATGTTGTTGTAGAATACCCTTCTTGTTAAGGGGGAGTGTTGAAATATTGTAACTTCAAAGAATATCCTTTGTGGTCCCCGATGGTCCTATCGGGAGAACCACTTGTATTATCTTGTACCCCGATGCTTCTAATCGGAAGAACTAATAAGAGTCATGAGGTTTTCCCCTCTAATTGTAAAGGTGGGTCATTAGCACCCCAGTGTGGTTACTTGAGCCTACATGTCGGATGAGTTAATTGAAGTGAACGAATGAATATAAATAGAGGTGTATCTCTCCTCATTTGGAGCACACACTCTCACTTGTGTAGCGCATTAGTGGAGAAGAGAAGTAGCTGGAGAAGGAGGAGGATTAGGCTTTGATCTCCTTGCTGATTTTATCCTGTATCTTTTTGGGGCATCTATATTGAGGAAGCTTTTGCTGGGTTTTTCCCTTTAGGGTTTTCCCATGATAAATCTTTGTGTTCCTTTTGTATGGTTGTGCTTGTTTATCTTTCAGTGATCCTGTTTATATGCTTTTGTTATGAAAATGATATGAAATACTGATGTCTTAGTTAAGCATATGAAAATTTAACACTCCCATCATGTTTCATAGCAATGCTTCTTTGATTGCTTGTTGTTCCTTTCTTTCATTCAAATTAACATCTATGAAACTCTACAAGTCTGCTTGGAGACTTTGTATGGTTTTCATTATATCAAAATTTAGTTCCACCACTAGTTTTGTTTCCTGGGTAGGAGTATTCAGCTTCCCTTGTCGGCTGTTATCTTCTTTAGTGTTCATGATCTGAACTGTTCTTTTAGAATCCTGGAATTACAATTTTTTTAATAACAGGAAATATTTCTGTTAGTTAACAAAATTTAAAACATACTTTATTTTCCTTGCAACAAAGGCCTGGTACACCCATTTGGTCTCTTAGTGTTGAAACTGGGGTTTGATACCACTTGTAATGTCCCCAAAAATTGAAAAAAAAAATTATTAGGCTAGTCAAAAGTAACTATGCTGGACATTATTTGAACTTGCGAAATGTGTCATACTTGGTTTACTGTACCGTAATGTCGTAAGTTGTTCCTACGTTCTGATTTCATATTTATTCATGCGATTATTTAATTTATTACTTACATTGTCATGATGTTGATTACTATGTTGTTCTATGGTTATGCATTGATATGTATGTTAGGGATTTCATTATGTACTCATTGTTTATAAAGTTGATTATTGTCGCATACACAAATCTGACTTAACTTTGTTATTTGGAAAAAGGGCTGGAGTGGTGGGACTAGTTTTCCTTGTAACCACCTGAGAGGTACTGTTTTCTATTTTTCCCATCACGATTACTTATTTCTTACGAAATGATGCATTTATTTTCACTTTGTGTGCAAGTTCACTTAGCGACAGAAACTGCTTATATAAGCTGAACATGCTATGCTGTCCATTTTCGTCACTAGCACTCCATCTTATAGATCTATCCTAGTGGTGATATGTTGGTTGTTTAGATGATATTTATACTAGGATAGATGGTTAACTAGCCTATGTTACACTGATTATTATTTTTAAACTTATGGACTTTATGATAGTGACTTGGTCACTACTGCACTTATTATTTACGTGGCACCTATTTACTAAGGTATAAATAATGATGACTTTGTTCATGCCTTAACATAGTTTTAATATATGGTTTTAATAGTCGGATTAAGATTGTAAAAACCTTGGCCTAAAGTATTCCATGGCATATTTCATATTCCATGGCCTTATGGCTTAAACACTCTGTAATTCGATGCACAGTTGGGGTTTATGTAAAACACATGGTTTTGGGAGAATGTTTATATGGTGGCATGAACTATATGATTATGGGTTTGGAACGCGATAATGGAGGCAAGGGTGGAAACATACATGCGCATGGGGAAATGTGGCATCCAAGCTTAGGGATTGGCTCATTGCGTTGGTTTGGTCATTCGCAACCTAGCTACTTGTGCTCTGCCCCTATGCGGTGTAATGGGGTGAAACTACGATGGCTTAAAAGGTATGTTGATAGTTTGGTTTAACAACATTATTGTGTCTGTTCATATTGTTTACAATGTGTACTCCTCACTGTGGATTTTCTTGCGTGTACAGGTTGCAGGGTATGAAGGGGTCGTGGTTGTGGGTTTCCCTGTGTTCAAAAGCCATATCCAATATGGGTAAGCTCTACTTGTACAAGTTAAAACTTGCCTCTCTCTCACATGGTTCTTGGGACTGTGTTTTAAACTCATTGGGGGTTTGAATGTTTGGTTCTGGGTTTTAATGACTTCCTCGTAGAAGAAGGAATGTTTGTGTAAAGACTGTAGAGAATCATAGATGTGCTAAGACTTGGGGTTTTTGCTGGGTTTCTAGAGACTTTGTGCTGGAACTAATGTATTCGAGGTTTTTTGTTTAAATGTTGCTTTGCATGGTAAACATGAGTGAGTGTCTCTCGATAGGCTCGGTGTAGCGAGTTGATGTATTTAAATGATAGCTTGTGTATATATACATATATCATGGCTTGATTGTGGGATGCTACAGCTTAAGGTAGAAGACTTAATAATGAGTCCTCTAGGATTCGTCACAGTGATTTATAAATAGACAGACCCTACAGGAATGGATCCTAGGGAGTTTATGGTTGTGAGGGTTTATAATTGTAAGGATTTGATTTGGGATTAACGCGTACATGAATCGATCATGTGACCTATGTGTATTTAAGTTTTTAATGAATGTTGTACATGATATTATGGTTGATTTGTCATGTTGGTATTTCCGTTATGGCATGTGATTCTTATAATGTAGTTTGTAAATATTTAAAGGGTTTGATTTGTTATACATGCAATGGATTTAATCTATTGATAATTTCTTTACTACATATGATTTAGTGAATGTAGTTAGTATAGTAAAATGTGGTTTGATTTAATGTGGATTAGATATTCGTTTAAGCTTGGTTCTTGATAGAAATATATACATAGACCCTGTGAGGTCTTCGATGGGTTTTAATTTATCTTTAATACTTTGATTTTATGATTATTCTTAAGTAGAGAATAATGTATTTATAATATTGCTTCATTTAGAATATTGTTTTGTTTATACTTCATATAATGTAAATGATTTATTTATTAGGTTATGGTTACTATATTAGTTAACTGTATTTTATATTTATGGTTTATTTATAGTGTGACCTGAATTAGTCTTTTATGCCTAATTATAGTTTTGCTGGTAATATGGAATCTTCCAGTAGAGTTCATAGGTAAATAAATATATAGGCAGTGTTAGAGTAATTCCTAGGTTTTTAAAAACAAAGTTTAAGCTATAAATAAATGCAGAACTAAGTATAACAAAAATAAACCATAATTATTTCTTAAACAGTAATTAATTCACAGACATAGGCTTATAAATAAAATATACACCCTTAAATATTTTGACAGGAAAACCTTTGTAAACATAGGGTTAGAAATATGACATAAACAATTGCATAGTCTAACCAGAAATTATACTAGATAATGAAATAGGAAGTCAAGAACCTCATACTTGAAAGGTGAAGCTATTCCAATGGCTTAAACCTGCACACTCAATTACCCAACATTAACAATTCATAAGCATATCTGACCTCTGTATAGATGACCGAATCACTTGGGAACTACCACGTTCCACCCAACCATGACTCGAAACCATTCCTGGTTTTAATCCGGATCCCCTCGAGTTGGTTCCAACATGAAAATAGCTTAGAGCTCCTAAGGTGAGACTTTCCAAACTAATGTTTCAGGTTTGGATCAATTCTCCTTTTTCCTCTTAGGAAAATGTTCTCCAAGAATTGTCTTGTGAATAATCAAGGAGAATAATGACTCCAAAAAGATGGAAGAGATCCCCAACCCTCTCTTTGGCTTGAGACTTTATAGACAGTCTTTTCAGTCAAAGGGGTAGTTAAATCAAGAATCATTTGATTTCTTGATTTAACCCTTTTTATTTAATTTAGGTACTTTTAATATTTTAACTTAGGAACTTTTAACTAGTTCCTAATTGGACTTTTGTAGGTATTATAATATCTAATTTTCTTTTAGTAATAATAATAATAGATGGAGATTTTCCTTCTTTCTTACATTATTAATATTATTACTATGCTTACTCTTTATACATATCATGTATAAAATATATAATAATATATTATTTGTTAACATTTGTCTTTGGGTATCATATATTATGATCCCTAAACTTATGACACTTGCTTCATTAAGGTCATCAGGTAGGTGTTTTAGTCTACTAGTCTAGACAACTCTAAACATCCTTGCATGTTGGATTACCTCGTATAACATGGTAGTTCTTCAGTACTTGCTGAGATACATAAATTCAAAATTTCATTTAATCACTTATAAATAAGTCAGATGAGATCAATATTTTTCTTGAGTCGTTTTCACTCGACATAATTAATTTTATTTAGTAACTCCTAGCACTGATCCAGATCCCATACTCAATGCTAAAAATAGGGAGTTACAAACTTAGTGCAATTCCAAAGCTCCTCGCTCAACACTAATGCTAGGATGTACTTGTAGGATACACCTACTAATACAATGGCCAAGGATCCAATGTTTTAGAGCTTATTCTCAACATCAACATGGAAGGCTCGAGTGCTTATTCCCAACACTTTCAATTTATCTTTTCATGTGTTCCAGAGCTTCATGCTCAACACAAATGTCTCAAAACTCATGTGCTCTAGAGCTTCTCACTCAACACAAATATAAGTACTCTTGTTTTCTAGAGCTTCTTTCCCAGCACAAAACATCAATTTACCCATGTGATCCAGAGCTCCTCACTCAACACAAAATATCTCATCAACCATGTGCTTTAGGGCCCACGCCCAACACAAGCAAACATATATATATCATATGCAATTGTATTACACCCAATATATCAAACAAATCACTATGTTCATGTGCAGTGGGGTCTTTGACCGAGTATATCAAAATAAAACATTAAGGTAACATCATAATCAATGGGGCTCATGCCCATAAGTGTTAGGTTCAAAATTCAGGATATTACAGAAGACCTCAACAAATTTGTTGCATCCTCGGAGTCATCCACCAAGCTATTTCATAAGCCACACACACCCCTACCTTCCAGCACAATGTCAGAGCAAAGAGGTAACACTAAAACCTTGATTTTGAAATTTAAATGAAATTAAAAAAAAAATTAAGTTCTAAAATGTTAGGTTGAAATTGAAAAAAGTAATTGACATAGATGATTTTACATTTTTTTTTGTCTAATATGTTTGCAATGTGTGCCAGAAAGAAAAAATGCTGGCTAATTTTTATAAAATTGTAATTGAAATTTTTATTTATTTAAAATTTAATTTTTCGTTTTATATATATTTTGTCAACCGGTAGCGTTTATGCTGCCGGTTTAATTTTTAAATGTGTGTCAGGAAAGCAGAAATGTGTTGGAATTAGGGCAGACTCGGGTTCTTATAATTTTATCTTCACACCAACAAACAGACCCACAATGTTGGCCCTTTCGGCAACAGCCTACGAACAGGTTGCAGTCTCACCTGAAACAGCTATGGGGTGCCGCAGAATCAGGTTTCTGCAGGCAAAAGAGGGATATTATTGTACCTTTAGCCTTAACAAAGAATAATCATGCAACATAGAGCTTCGACGTTCACTTAAATAGCTTCGCATTTTAGATAAAAGGACAGTTTCTTGCTTAACCCTTAACTAGGAATTCACAACAAAATTAGTACTTAGAAATTTATCTTACTTTATCATTCATCTACTTATCAAATGCATAAAAACATAACAGAAACAAAATAAACAGAACCACCACAACACAAGATATACGTGGTTCACCCCCAGTGTAGGGGCTACGTCCACAGAATTGCATTTATATTCAACTCTTTACAAAACACACAGTTCTGATCTGCGCACTCAGCTGCAGATCTTCTCGACAACCCAAAGCTAGGCACTTAGCTGCAGAACCTTTCTACAAAACCCTCTGTGCACTCAGCTGCAGAGGTCGTCCACGCACTCAGCTGGGACTTAACCTTAACCCCAAAAATAGATCTCAGCTTCTTCGCATCACATTATCATTATATATAAAACCTTCTTGACTCCTTTACATAAGTGCCTATTTATACAAATGCACTATTACAATACCATGGGCTTAAACCATGGGCACCCGAAAACCATGGGAATTTTACAAAAAGAGGGGCTTCGACCCAACCCCAAAACCCCTGAGACTATTTTGGACCGCAACTCTGCTTACAAGCTTCGCACCAAAACCGCAGAGTTGCCAAAATTAAGGACCTTTAAGTTCCAAACCCCAATAGTCCCCTAATACTCACCAGTGTCCCGTCCTGGGACACTCTGCTGCTTTTCTGCTGGAAGAATCTTGTTGGCGAAGATAGTAAATTGCTTGTTGAGGCTACGCATGATATCTTCGGTTGCTTGCTCCTTCTCCACTATCTCCTGCAATGTTGTTGCAGATGCTTCGTTGGCCTTTCCCTGTGCAAACACATCATACTCCTTCAAAACTTTGAGCTGGTTGTCCGCAGCAGTGCTCAACTCCAACGCCTCGTTAATAAGGGGCTGCACAGAGTTCACCAACAGTGTTTCTTTCCTTCTGCAAGACTCAATTTCTCGCTGGAGCTCATTGCTATGCTTCACCTTAAGCATCTTCTACATAGGAGGCAACGTCTTAATTTCTGCCTTTACTGCGTCCAGCTCTGTATGTCGTTGCTTGATGGTTTCTTGCAACTTCTCGACTTCTGGTTTGTCCTGCAAATTTTCCCAGGCCTTGATGCTTTCATCTAGCAGTTTTGAGGCACTACTCACAAGATCTAAGATCTTCGTTGCTGAGGCCTGAATATCTCTGTGACGCTGCTCTCCGACCTCTAGTGGACTCTCAGGAATGAGGCGAAGCTGAAGCTCCACAATCTGGGCCTCATGTTCCGCTTTCATCTTCTCCATCTGGCTTCAAGACTGTTGTGCATAGTATTTTATCTTGACGATTATTTGCTCCGGTTCTTCTTTAGCCTGCATGTCGAAGTTAGGGAGACTTCGACACGCCTCATCCAACACTTGCGCTAGTGTAGCCCGCTTGCTTTCTGCTTCCCTCTTTCTCTGTTCAGATTCTTCCAACTGCACTGCAAGGATCTCACTCTGCTTCATGGTATTCTCTAACTGGATGTGTGAGTACCTATTTCATTCTCGGATCTCCTTCATGAGTGTCAATTGACACAGATGCAGCTCCAGCATATACAACTTGGTGTAGTCTATCTCAACTGTCATGCTCATCTGCGATCGAGATGCTGCATCAGTTATTATAAGGGCTGCACTCGGTACTTTCCCTCTGTTGTTTTTGGTTGGCCATTGCCTCATATCTGGCTATGCACCTACTGGGGCACTGCTTGCTGCAGTGCCAGTCGCTGATCTTTCTGCTAACACCTTAACTTCTTCAATTCGTTGTGCTACGCCAGTGAGCGCATCAAGGTGTGTAGCTGCAAACTATGACCATTTGTTGTTTAATACTTCTGTAAACTTCGTAAGAGCCTGATCAAGCTCATCAATTGTCAAAGCGGGCTCTTTGACGATATTCTTTCCCTTCGACGCCTTAGCTTTCTTTCTGGGCGAAGGCTTCGTAACTTCCTCCACTTCTAGAGACTTGAGCTTATCTGGGCGATTAGGGTCTGAGATGGTCTTGACCGATTCTTCTTCTTCTTCATCAGCTCCATCATCTCCGCTCTGCTATGACTCATCCTGTTCTTCGCTCTCTTTTGGTTGGTCACTTTGCGGCGGCTGACTAGGACCTATGCCCACATCTGTTACTGGAGGAACTGGTATGTTGGGCCTTGTTCCTGCATCCTTCATCCATTCATTCGACCACTGCTGAACTACTAGGAGGATGTCTTCCTGGTTTACCATGTATGGTAATTTCCACCATGCATGTTTGTTATCTGCACGGGCCTGGATGAAGACATTGTGCATGTCAGCCTTGAAGTTGGCCACTCCAGTATACCGAGAGAATAGCTCATTACTGAGCCGCAGTTTTTTTAGGATCTCATATGAAATATTCATTGCATAGAAGGTGAACACGTAGTTCGTCATCTGCTGTAAGGCTTTATCCCGCGACACCCAAAGAGATGCGTACCTTGCTACGCTAGGAATCTCCGGAGGCACATCAACAAACTATGCCTCGGTAGGTTCCCTCCATCTTACCAGTGCAATAAGCACTAACAACCATGAGTAATGAAAGGGTCTACCTTTCTCCTGTGCATCGTGGGCATCTTCAAGGAATTCTCGAGCGATGTACTCTTCCCATTTGTAACTGTAGCCTTCGGCACATTTCGTAGCAATACTAACAACTGGGGCAGGTACTTCATTGGGTCTGCACTTTCGCATTAGTTTGGATGCTAAGAGCTCTATAGTGAAGCGAATGTTTTGGTGCCGAATTGTTGAGGTTTGATACCCTCACTTTCCTTTTGTCAGACCCAAGCGGTCCTTCATGTGCTGCGCCAGCTTTGTATCTTCATGCTTTCCCATGAATTCAATTCCAGGATCAGGCCCTTCCTTCGGCAAGCTTGTAATCCTATGAATTAGCTCTCCATCAATGGTAATTCTTTGGTTTCCTATCCATAGGTTCTCATCATGCACCAACGCTAATAGTTGCTTGACCACCATGGTAACCTGCGTGCTGCGACCAAAGTGGGGGACATTCAGCATCTTCAACAAGACAGCTTGCTCCAAGCCAGTAGCCCACTGTTTTACTTCTAGTAATGTCATTCCATCCTCCGGATAATGGACGAAGTGGAAGTATTTCCCAGGTACGAACTGTGGAAAATTCCCACGATCATTTGTATCGTGGTCTGCGTACTTGAGCCGGTCTAATTTCCTTGTCATCGTTCCGACCAACTTCACACCCTGTGGCAGCGAAGGGGTGCAAAATGTGAACTTAGATGTCTGCCGAGGTGGCTGAAATCTTGGTCGAACAGGAGGAATATATGGTGGACGCTGCGATGCAATGTTCTCATCCTCATCGAAGTCTTCAAAACCTTCAGGTGGGAGCTCTGCCGAACCAGCAAGATTCATCTCGGGATCCTCCGGTGTCTTTCCTGATGACTTGTGCCTTTCTTCGTTCCGTTTAGAGCAAACTTCTGCCTTAAATTTATTTTTGGAAGATCGTGTCTGCATTGGTTGATTCGGCACTAGGGGATTCTCTTCATGAGGTGCAGATGTAGGTGGGTTGCTCATAAGGTTCTGCAGACCCCTCTTTCTGAATTCTCTCAACAATTCCTGGATTTTGCGATCAGCTGACATGAACTCAACTCAAGAAAATGCATAATGTGAAAGTCGAAGGTCTGTGTGTCTTCTTATAGAATCCAATGACAAAATCTGCCATAACTGTGCATTAAAGACACCAAATCTGACCAAACGGCAGTAGATCTTGTCCAAACGGTGCTATATTTCCCAAAATCTCATCATTACAGGCAGTTAATGCAATTAACGTACCGGCTCCGCCAAATCTGATATTTTCCAATGGTCGCATTTTAAGCTTCGACACACCTTTCTTCTTTGGCACAATCACTAACTTCAGCTTCCATGATGAGGATCTTTGACACAATATAGACCTTCGACCCATCCTGACACAAGCTTCGATAGAACTTCGAACTTCGACCCACGACAGAATTTCTTCCGCAACTTTCGACACTTTGTAAATCTTCCAACAATCTGCCAAATGTCTCTAAGAACGGCTTCATTATAGTCTAGTACCCAATTTCAACTGTTCTTGGTACTTAGACTCTTCTTCTTGCTACTACTTCTGATCAGGGGGTACAGGCTTGTCCCTGTACTTCTTTAATCTACTTCCATTCACCATGGAGGGAAAAATTTCTCCATTCAATTTAGCTAACTGAATTGCACCACCATCGGTAACTTTCTGAACTATGTATGGTCCTTTCCAATGTGTCTTGAACTTACCTGGGAACTTCATGAATTTACTGTCATAAAAGAGCACAAGATCACCATTCTGAAAATGTTTCTTCTTAATGTGTCTATCATGCCATGATTTTTCTCTAGCTTTCTGTACTTGCTGCTGGAAACTTGCAATGAATATGTCTTCTTCTAGTTCCAGTATCTTCGCCAGCCTTTCATTCAACACAGCTGGGTCACCCATCTTTGTGAAGGCAGATATTTTGAGGCTAGGAACAATGTACTCCATGGGAATAACTGCTTCCTGTCTATATACCAGCCTAAAAGGTGTGTGGCCTGTCAACTTCTTGCAAGTGGTTCTATAGGCCCATAATACCGCTGGAATTCTAATATCCCAATCATTTATGTTAACATTGCAAACCTTCGTCAGAGCATGCTCAAGATATTTGTTAAAAGCTTCGACAATTCCATTTGCTTGAGGATGGTAGGCAGTACTCTTCTGATGATAGACTTGAAACTCTTCGGTCAATGCTTCAATAGTCTTATTCAGAAAATGTGATCCTTGATCACTCATAAGAATTCTAGGACACCCAAACCTCGACAAGATATTATCAAATATGAACTTCACAGTTGTAGCAGTGCTACAGTTCTTGATTGGTTGAGCTTCGGCCCAACGAGTAAGGTAATCAATTGCTGTAATAATGTATCTTGCTCCAGATTTCTTTGCAGGGGGATTTATTGGTCCAACAAAATCAATAGCCCACTTGTCAAATTCTTGTAAAGTTATCTATGGAACCAGAGGCATCCCATCCCTCCTGGATGGTTTGCCTATCCTCTGACAGATATTGCAACTGTGGAAATACTCTCTTGCATCCTTATGAATCGTAGGTCACCACAATCCAGCTGTCAGAATCTTCTGTGCCATAGCTTTTCCTGCATAATGACCTCCTGCTGCTCTAGAGTGTGCCTCAGCCAAAATCAATGGCTTTTCATGCTCCAGGACACATCTGCATAGTATTTCATCTGGTCCCATCTTATATAGTTGTCCTACTATCAAGGTAAAGTCAGCTTCTCTAACCACCACTGCTTCTTCTACTGCGTTGTCATCTCAGAGGATGTAAAACCTGTAGACAAGTACTGAACAATATCCTGAAAATAGTAATCAACCATCTGGATGGAAAACAACTGGGCATCAAGAAGACCTTCGTCCAAACTAGTGGGCTCGTCTCTTGACTCGAGCCTCGACAAGTGGTCAGGCCCCAGGTTAAGTCTTCCTGGCTTAACTATGATCTCAAAGTCATACTCCTGAAATAAAATCAGCCATCTGCATATCCTTCCACCTAATACAGGCTTGTTAACCAAATACTTCAAAGCAGAATGGTCAGTGAACATCTTGAAATGAGATCCTAACAAATAATGTCAAAATTTCTGCAAGGCATAAACCATAGCTATACCTTCTCGTTCTGTCGTAGTATAATTCTTTTCTGTTGTGGACAATTTTCTACTTGCAAAGGCAATAGGGTGTCAATATTACCTTCACCTGACTCGGCCAATACTACACCTAAAGCAATGGAAGATGCATCGACATGAACATGAAACTCCTTACTCCAGTCATGGAATACTAAGATAGGGGCAGTTACCATCTTTTCTTTCAAAATGTCCAAGCTTTCCTGACATTCAGGTGTCCATTCAAACTTAATATCTTTCTTCAATTTCTTTTCCATAGGAGCTATCATCTGAGCATATTCTTTAATGAATTTCCTATAGTATCCAGTATGACCAAGCGTAGTGCGAAGTTTCTTAACAGACTTCGGAGGTGGCAAGTTCACAATAATGACTATCTTCACAGGATCCACCATCAATCCTTGCTTGCATACAATGTGACCTAGCAAAATTCCAAAGGGTGCACAAAAGATACACTTCTTCAGGTTCAATGAAATCTGATGCTGTCTACACTTGTCTAGCATAAGTCTTAAACTGGCTATATGATCTTTCAATAAACCAAAGATAGTCCAATCATCAAAGTAAACTTTCAAGAACTTACGTATAAATTCTTTAAATGCAGATATGACTACTCTGGAAAACATAGCAGGTGCATTCTTCAATCCAAAGGGCATAACAATATACTGAAAAGATCCCATTTCTGTAGCGAAGGTTGTTTTATGTCGATCCTCTGGAGAAATTCTAATCTGATGGTAACCTGAAAATCCATCAGTGAAAGAATACACTTCTTGACCTCCGACATTGTCTAAAACTTCATCTGTAAAGGGAGTAGGAAAAGGGTCATGTAAACAGGCATCATTCAGCTTCCTCAGATCAACACAGATTTTGATTTCCCCCTTGGTCTTCTTTTCTTGTACCACCATAGGGCTGACCCATTCAGACTCTTCGACGGGCTCAATGATTCCTGCAGTGAGCATCTTATCTAGCTCCATCCTAACTTTTTCTTTATACATAGGGTTCAGCCTATAAGGGTGCTGCTTCATAGGATTTGCATAAGCTTTCAAAGGTATTTTAATCACTCCTATATCACCAAGGATACCTTTCATTTCTAAGAACTTCATCGAAAATAAGTCCTGATACTCATGGAGAATTTCAGTCACTTTGCTCACCATTTCTTCATCCCAATAATCTCCAATGGTAGCGTACTTAGGCATTTCTTCTGATCCAATATTTACTTTCCTTGTCTTTAAGGGCTGAGTTACTTTAGGTGATTCGACTGCTGATCCATGTACTTTGCAATGTCCTTTTGACTCAGGAATATTAATGTTGTGAGGGTCATCGTCTTCGTCAATGGCGAGGTTATAGCATTCTACTGCATTAGCTTCTTGTTCCTTCCAATTGGGTTGGTACTCGGCTATTTCTTTATCATCAAACACCTTAGTATGGATCAACCTAATAGCTGTGTCCAAAGCAAGGCAAACTTCATTAATAGAAAATGTGAGCACAAAACTATCAAAAAGGCTAACCCAAATTACAGTACCATGGCGAAGCTCCACCTCCGCATACCAGTTCTTTGCTACAGGTTCCAGAGTGTGTACAAACCTATGTACCCATTCTTCACAAGGTACATGCTTCCATGCTTCATAACACTGCTCCAAATGTTCCTGAGGGCTTGTCTTACCATTAAATCTGCTTCGTACCTCCTGAGGTTGATCCATGAATCTCAAGCAAAGAAACTTTTGACAAGATCTCCAACTGTGAATATACTTTTTATGACCATTCCACCATCTAGCAGCTGGGGCTCTGAATACTGAATCTCGAGTCTCCATTTTCTATGAATCTGGTACTTGCTATGAGAATTGTACAATAAAATCTTCTGGGTCTGTCAAGCCATCAAAAGCAGGTATGATCTTTGTCTGTGAGCCAACCCATCTGATAGACTTGGTAATTCTTTCACATCGATGTCCATGTAGCTCATAAAGTCTATTCTACCAATTCTAGGCCTTCGTCTGAATCAGTCATGCAAGAACTGTCACACTACCAATCCATTATACCTTCAGCAGTAGGGTTAACATAGTATTCTTCTTTAGCTGTGATGTTGTAAATATGATCCAAAACATCCTGATCTTCATCTTTGACTTGCTCTGTATACCTTTCTCCTTGAGAAGGGTCCAACGGTACTGCGACTCTCAATCCTTTTCCTTCAAAAGTCATCCGTCTATTTTTAAGGTTGATTACTGCATAATTGTCTATTGCCCATTCAATTCCTAGCAATGCTGGATAGGGGTTGCTATCATCAATTATTTCAATGAATTCAAAATCTGCTAAGGTGCTGACTCCATCAATATCCATTGGTACACTAGGGAATCTTCCCAAGGGCACAATATTCTGTTGATTGGCTAATTTCAACTGTATAGGGGACCATTCAAGCATAGTTTTTCCCATTTGTTCCCATGTCTATTTAGTTAGGACATTCACTTCTGATCCTAGGTCTAAAATGATATCAGTCATGTCATAGTCTCCTATCTGAGCATGCAATCTCATTTGTCTTCCAGTCCTTCTAACTCTATTAACAGTTTTTCCTCTATCAGAGCTTTGCTAAGGTTCGCAAGATGCAATAACTTTCTGTAACTCATTCAAAGCATTCGTATTTCTTAATAGCTTCATACAACTCTGTAAAAATTATGTCAGTGTACTTACTTGATCTGGCGAAGCTTCTTGGAACTGTAACTGCTATTGATGTTGTTGCGTAGTTTCTACTGATGTTCTTGGATCAGCAAAGTCTTTTTTAGCTTCCATAAATGTTACTTTTTCTCTTTCAACATCGAAGGCTGGAATTTTCTCTGGGGTCTTGCGGACCCAAGCCTGGTCAGGCTGTTTCCTCTTATTCTGCACCTGTGTCGTAGTTCCACTTCTTGTAACAATGTTAAGGGCTGGGATAGGTCTTTTCTCTACAGCAATCATCTAAACATTCTGAGTAGGAGCGACATTTCTTTCTTGTATCTTGGCTATCAACTGTGGGCATTGCTCAATCACATGATCGACTGCTCTGTAATATCGACATGTCGTAGTTGGGTTCTGACAGTCTCTAGCTACATGTATTGCCTGATTACAGTTATAGAAAATAACCTGGCCTCGTCCTCTTCCAGGCATACCACCACAACCATGACCTCTGAAATTACCTTGACCTGGTGTACTACCATGGTAACCATATCCATCATTGCCTTGTGCATCGGGTTGTACCCTATAAGCATCATAGGTTAGCTCTCTCATGAGGTAAAAGATGCGACATTCGTCTTTGTTGTATCCAACTGACATATAGAACTTGCAGTAGGGATTCTTAGGTACTTGAACATATCTTTGCAGCAGATAGAAATCTTCAGGTCGATGCTGACCAGTTGTTCTACAGATCTCACAATAAAGGACATTAGGGTTAAATAGGTTCGGTGCACCAGTATTCAAATAATTTCTTAGTGCAGGACACTGTTCTTTGTCATGACCTTCTGTCTAACATCATGTACACCAAACCTCTTCTCGAATAGATTTCCCTTTTTTCATGTTGCAAAGCTCCAAAGCCATTTCTGCTAACTGTGCCTGTATCTGGGCTATTCCAGAATTATCTCCAATAGGAGCAGTTTCAAGTTTCATAACAATTTCCAACACCTCTTGTTGATCAGCAACCTTCTGTTGCATAAGTGGAGTCCTGATATGAGGCAATAGTGCTGCAATGAACCATTCGTTATGCTATTCCGGTCCAATGGTAAAACTAAATTGATCCAATAGAACCTTGAACCTCTGATCAAAGTCCCAAACTGATTCACCTCACTTCTGCTGAATTTCTTTTAGTTCAGTTATACACTGTGACTCCGATTTAGGTTTCTTGAATTCTTTGATCATTGCTTTTTTAATATCAGCCAAGATATAGTTCTGAGTACTAGAAAACTTCATAAACCAGGTCAAAGCTCAATCTCTGAAAGAGGTGAATAGCTGCGCTCTTCTTGTATTTTGATTCATAATATTCTTAGCAGTCCAAACAGCTTCGCATAAGAACCAAAACTACTCTGGATCCTCTGATCCAGTTCCTTTAAAGATTGGGAGCTTGATATCATCATTCACATGGGCCATAGTGGATCAAGGGGGGGAGGAGGGGGAGGAGGAGGGGGAAGACTGGTAACAGGAGGAAGGGAACTTTCTGAGGTAGACTGACCTGTGATAGGACTATTCGGGCTAGGGTCACTTTCAGCCTGCAACGGGTTTTCAGGGATAACAAATCTTTGCTGCGGAGTGATAGGAGGGTTTCTAACAAAAGGGGTTTCTTCAGATTCAGATTCTTCTGGACTTAATGAGGTATAATTGGTATTCTAGCCTAGGTTATAGGATCCAAGAGTTCTCTTGTATCTTTTATCATTGCGAAGCAAACCACTTTGCTCGTCGATGTCACTTTTGCTTCCAAACATAGGTTAGTAGCAATAAATCTAGTAATCTGATTCGATAAGCAATATGCCTTTCTCAGCCAAGAGCATTTTAATTTTCAGATTTAATGAATTCAGGTACTTACCCCTTGGTCCTTTGAAAAACTGTCTTTTTGCTTCGCTGAAAGAAGTATGTGTGTCGATGGTGAACTTCGTCACAAATGCTTCAAGGGTTCGCGTTGTCCAGAAGTCAACAACTCTTGATACCGCATTGTTCAAACTTTTCAACAGCTTAATTCTTTCTGGGGTCCAGTCAGGAGACTGATCTTCTTTGAAGTTTGTCTTTCTTTCTGTTAACCTGGATAACCACTGGTGCAATTCTATGTGGATACTACCAAAGAAAATTTCATAAATATCAGTAAAAACATACCTTTTCAAGAAGTCGTCTGAGCTACGACGAGGGTCCTTATTCTCTTGTTCAGCAAATTTCAGATAAGTATCTTCAACCCAATCACTGATTTCTTTTACTGAGGGCCTCCAAAACATATCCCTCTAGGTACGACGTAGATCCCTCTTGAAGCAGTTACTGGTTCAACCAGTAACGAAACCAATTTGTTGGGCTTAGGGAAGACCCAGGTTCTTATAATTTTATCTTCGCACCAACAAACAGACCCACAGTGTTGGCCCTTTTGGCAACAACCTGCGAACAGGTTGCAGTCTCACCCGAAACAGCTATGGGGTGCCGCAGAATCAGGTTTCTGCAGGCAAAAGAGGGATATTACTGTACCTTTAGCCTTAACAAAGAATAATCATGCAACACGGAGCTTCGACGTTCACTTAAATAGCTTCGCAGTTTAGATAAAATGACAGTTTCTTGCTTAACCCTTAACTGGGAATTCAAATCGAAGTTAGTACTTAGCAATTTATCTTACTTTATCATTCATCTACTTATCAAATGCATAAAAACATAACAGGAACAAAATAAATAGAACCACCACAACACAAGATATACGTGGTTCACCCCCAGTGTAGGGACTATGTCCACAGAACTGTGTTTATATTCAACTCTTTACAAAACACATAGTTCTGATCTGTGCACTCAGCTGCAGAGGTCATCCACGCACTCAGCTGAGACTTAATCTTAACTCCAAAAATAGATCTCAGCTTCTTCGCATCACATTATTATTATATATAAAACCTTCTTGACTCCTTTACATAAGTGCCTATTTATACAAATGCACTATTACAATACCATGGGCTTAAACCATGGGCACCAGAAAACCATGGGACTTTTACAAAAAGAGGGGCTTCGACCCAACCCCGAAACCCCTAAGACTATTTTGGACTGCAACTCCACTTACAAGCTTCACACCAAAACCACGGAGTTTCCAAAATTAAGGACCTTTAAGGTCCGAACCCCAACAAAATGCTGCCCAAATTTTTTCAATCCTTCGAGAATACACGGAGGATTGAAAAAATTCAAATTTGTTTAATTTAAAATTTAAATTTATAGTTTGTATAAATATTTCTATCAACCAGTAGCTGTTTATGCTGCCAGTTTAATTTTGAAATGTGTGTCGGGCAAGCAGAAACACTACCCATTTTTTTTCAATCCTTCAAGAATACATGGAGGAATAAAAAAAAATCCAAACCCTAGATGTGAGACAATCATGAACCTTAAACCGGCGTAAGCATTTATCTAAAAAACTCATATATTTTGCTTTAAATATTTTGATAATATATATTCAAATTATATATATATATAACTATTAACTATTTAATTAAAATAAATTATAATTATATTTAAAATATTATATTAATTCATATTTATATTTCTTAGAATTATTTTTTTCATAATAAAGTATGATATGTATGTTTTCAGCTATTAGTTGACATATTTTTATTTTAGTTTATTGAAAAGTGTACTTATGTATTTTAGTTTTTTTAAGCTCAAGAAAAAGTATGTTGAAATTGTGGATCTTCTTTTTTTTTAAGGAAAAAAATATTAATAAATAAGTGTGTAAATTTGAAAGAAAAAAAATTTAATAAAAAATCATGATTTAAGATTTTTTTAAGAATATCAATTTAAAAAATTAATAGAAATCCATGATTTAAGATAAAATCATATTTTTATATTTTTTAGAAAAAATATATAGATTTATATTCAACTTTTTGAAAATTATAAATTATAAATTTAGAATATTTTTAAATAATAGTAAAATATATTACTAATAAAATATATAAATTTATACATTAAATTATGAAAAACTAGAATTGTAATTTATGGTATGTTAGATTCTTTAGCAATCATAGTTGTACCTAGACAAATTTCTTGGTAATAGTTCCTTTATATTCATGTTGGTCAAAGTTCCAATTAGTAAGTGTTCATTTGTTAGTTAGATTTCCTATCAATCATAGTTCTCATTGGTCAAAGTTATTGATGATCATATAGTTCATAGCTTCTATTGATCATATTTCCCTATTCAAAATTCTTAATATCACAATTCCTTGGTTATAGTTTGTTCTTTCAATGTTCCCATCAATCAAATATCCTAGTTATGAAAGTTCGCTAAAACTTTGGCCAACATGAACTCTAGACAACAATCATATCGGTAATAGTTCCTTCATCGATTTCTTGTCATTCAAAGTTCCTAGTGGTTAGAGTTTGTTTGTTAAGTATATTTACTCTCAATCAGATAATTCATAGAATCCTAGCTAAAGTTCCATTGAATATGGACTTTCTTGCATCAATGTTCCCTACATCAAAGTCCCTACTAATCATCTTTCTAGAGTAGATATTAATAATAGGTCCATATTGAAATTTCCTTGTTAGGAATTTTCCCTAGAATGATGACCAACATGAACTTTTGTTGTTATATATACTAGCATTATTTTTTGTAATTGTCAAAATTCCAATTCCAATAATGTTAATAGTTTCAAAAATTTATTGATCATTGGTTTAGTAATCCATACTATGACCAATAGAAACTTGGATTCCTTAACTATGGTCGACAAGAAATGCTACCTTTGTTAAAATTCCTACCAATTAGAGTTCCTATCAGGAAAATTTCATGCCAATCAGAGTTCTTTCCAGTCATAGTTACTTCATCAAAATGTTGGTCACAATTCCTATAAGTAATGGCTCCTTTACTAGTCAAATTTCTTGTTGGAAATGGTTCCTTCATAGTCAAATTTTTTAGTTTAGAAATTTCCTTGGAATTATGATCATCGAGAACTCTAAGTGATGGGACCAATGTGAAGAACATAATATTTTATTTTTCAACATTAATCATCATGCTCGTAGCTATAAATGATAAATATCAATAATAACTTTGATCTTGGTAATTGCTGATCAATAACAAAGAAAATGAATGCCATAAACCAATGGCAGATGAGTCACATGAAATGACCATCTATCCGTTATCCTTTAATACTATTTTTTAAATCGAGTTGTTATGTTCCCTCACCTTTTCAAGTCTATGAATTTGTTTTGTGTTCAAAAGTTAGAGACTGTTAATTAGTTTGGGATGAAAAGTTAGAGCTTTGAACTAAGCGAAAACCATGAGTCCCAAGAATACTTTCTCATTCACACACATGACATGAATGATCAAGCTCAACTATCTGTGAAAAAAACCTTTGCATGTGCCATTTCCTTATTGATTGTGCTCACGCTCATGATCATTTTCCCATTATTAATGTGTACCATGTGATGATATATTAATCATCTAAAATCTACATCTTTAATAGTGACATATTTATCCTTTATCTTATATTGTATGTTGACTGCATTTATTATGCCTTATTTCATGCAGATGCATCTCTGTAGCGGGGTTCTTTGGTTCACCGAAGGCAGAGCATTGGCGTATCTACGGCCATTCCTTGCCCTGGAGGTTGGTAAAGAACTCGTAAGTATACAATTGTGAATGATGTACTCTTTGTTGTTAGTTACATCAGATTAAATTGTTTCACATGTGTATATTTAATCATCAACTTCTATGTCTCTATTTTCACAGGTTCTCCTAGGCATTATACGCTGGCACATGCTCCTTCTAGGGAGATAAGGGGAAGCCACTCTGGAAGCCACTCTATGCATGTGAGCAGCAATGAGGATACTGTTGGTGTCAGTGGGGAGGTTACCCATGAGAGAGCTATATTAAATGCATATATTTATATTTCTTTCAGTTATTGGTATCTTTAATTTATATTGATTTCAAATTCACCTACAGTTGATGTATGTATTTTGACTGACATTTTTTTTTTCATTTAATTTTTAGGTGCTACACAACATGGCCTTGACCCTTCCGAGGAAGCACCATGGGAGGATGAGATCACATGTATCACACTATAGGAATTTACCAGTCAACGTGAGTGTTTGTGGGTTAATGTCCACTCCATTCCAGACCACTCTCCTGCATCACGTTCGATGTGGATGATGTTAGAGGTAGTAGACAATCTACTGAAGGTCTATAGGTCCATCAGACCATTGATTTCTCTTTGGGCCTATGCATGTCAGAGAAGAAGGGTCATTGTGATGGGTCCTGATAACTGGACCATAGTGAGAGATGCAACAGCTGGCCATGATGTGAAGGGAACATTATTGGATATCCCTCCTGACTACGGCATTGGTAAACCGCTTAGACTAAGATAAATACTGCAACGCCATATGTATATGACAGGTTCATTGGAGCGTGGGGCATGTTTCTCCACCATGACTAGGTCCCACTATACTTTCCAAAACATATATATTCACAGTTTGTCCTAGATATGCACCCAGATTACACCAGCACACCCTCGACCTTCTATGGTGCTAGTGGGGGATGCAGTCATGCATATCCTGGGGCTAGGAGAGACCTTGGAGCTCAGCCAGAGTCAGAGCCTTTGGTAGGTCACCCTGCTAGGACCATGCTTAGGACAGATGATGTAGCTGAGTCATCTGAGCTAGCGACTAAGGAGGGTAGTGCATTGGCAGAGGCAACACACATGGAAATGCATGGTACCATGATGGATGTGCAGGCAGAGAGACGCAGAGCACCCACTGCACTTGTAGAGCCTAAGTTACAGTGGGTGGACGATGATTTTCTCAACATTCTTGATCACGACATTGTGCTGCAGTATGCTATCATGGCCTGCAATACATATTTTGGACTACATCATAGATGCAGTCCTCAACCAATGGGACAAGTATATCTTTATTGTCATCATTTGATTTTCGTCATTTGATTGTGATGATTTTAATGTATCCTCAAATGAATCATTTTTTTAACTAGTGTTAGACCTCCATGCAGGAGCTCGATTTCATGGAGGTCCTGTTTGGCAGTGATGCATCTGTTCGAGGTCCTGCTGCAGTTCTGTCTGCCCACGTCGATGAGATATGTGTAACTGTCATCCTAAATTTGAATTTCTAAATGTGTCAATTGTTGAACACGCAATATTTTGGTTTGTTCTAACTTTCATCATTTATCTTATTCATTTTGTACATGATAAAGGCAAGGGCATTGAACATGATTCTGCATAGCCCCGCCCTAGTCCTACTCATGACACACCAATTGACAAGGTACTAGTTATTTATGTTCGAATTATTTTCATATTTATGTTTAGATTATAATTTACATGTTTAAATTGTAATTCTCAAGTTCAAATTGTAATTCATTAATATAACTATTTTGATGTCATGGAAACAGACACAGACACAAGCAACTACAGATGAGGGCGTTGAAGCCGTCGTGATGTTTATAGATGAGTGGGATGCCACTCATCAGCCGGGTCTTGATGAAGGCTCGTCTCAGTAGGTACCCAACCTCCCAAACCTGACACTCAACTCGAGCAAGGTGAGTTCACAGATCTGTGTTTCATATATATATTTAATTTTTTGTCACATTCTAGATGTAATTTAAATATGTGGTATGTAACTAACTTGCAGAGTTCATGATTTTAACTTCTGTAATTCTCAGACCTGGGAAATTTTCTTTATGATCTGCATGAGCAAGGCCAGGGGCATAGTGAAGCTAGCGGTAGTGTCCATGATGATCGATCTCTCGATCAATGGTGTAGGAGTGATTTGTAGACTGTTATTTGTGGACGTTATTATTTTGGAGTTTGTTATTTTGTACTTTATGATTATCGAGATATATATATATATATGGACTCTGTTAAATGTTTTAATTATTTGTACTTATAGTTTAAAATTATTTATGTTTTACAATCTTAATGTTATTTAATAATCATTAATGTCTTACAATCTTACTAAATTGTACAATTTTCCAATTTTATAAATTACAAGTTTACAAAATTTACAATGTTTACAAAGTTTACATGTTTGCAAAATTGTCAATTGAACGCAACTTACAATTTTTAACATAATTTACAATTATAATGTTACAAAATTTACAACTTTACAATGTAAGATCTACTAGGTGCAAATTACAACTTCAATGTAAAATTTGATTTCATATTTCAAAAGAAATTTTGATTTTCTGCATTTCAAAAGCATGTCAACTATGTCAATACATATTAAAAGTGGCATGTATAACTTTCATTCATCTGGCCAATGGGTTACATGAATGCATGTCTCCATAATATGATCATGGTCAGCTACTGACATCTTCCATCGCTTTGGTTCACCCCTCTTCGCCTTGATTTCAATGAGATGAATCCAAGCTTTGACCACCAAATGAATGTACTCACAAGATATATATTTAGGCATGAAATCTCTGTAAATAATATAGTCACCTTATCTTCTCACTTTTTCAAAAAAGAGGCCCATCACAACTAGGTCACCAACTTGGTACTTGAACTCTCCATCGACATAGGGTTGCACCAACCTGATTTTGATTTATGTACACCGCATAAAAAAGTATGCCACATGCTCGTCATTTCTCGGTGGTGCAATTACAACAAATACATCACCTGCATCAATATTTTCAAATATTTAACAAATCTTAAATATATAAATATATGCATGTGTACAAGAGTATAGGTTTAAACATTCAATCAACTATCATGTACCTTTCTTAACCAAATTAGAAACCCGATCATGATCTAGTGAAACCACTGCCTCATTAGTGTGCATCTCTTGCCACATCGGAATTGGATGTGGCCCCTTTGGATTAAGAGGGACATATTTCCATTGTTTCACATATGCATCGCTCATGCAATGATCAACCCCCAGTCCATTAGCGTCAATGCAGAACTCATAGAAACACGCATACTTCCTTGTTTCAATGGAAAATATGTCACCCATGTCTTTACTACGAATTGAATGTAGTTCTCTCGTACCAGGTATGGTCTCGTAATACCATGGCATTGATCTATTCACATCGCCAAGGGAAACATGCCAAAAAAACCTGCATCGAATAAAAAACATCATATATATAATATAAACACATTTATTAATTTGTTGTTCCTACCTGCGCACCGGCCTTTCCTATTTATGACCTTGGTGACCCCAATTTTGTGTGCACCAATCAACTACTTCTGCTGAGCACTTGAGTCGAGATGCACTATGACTCATTTGGTACCTCCAAAGTGTTCATTTCACGCATGCACCTGCACCATCATGTTCACCCTTTCCGTGTCCTATTTAAAAAAATATCTAGGTTTGTTGAATACCTATCTCTTTGTGAAGACGACTCAACCAATAAAAGGAGCGTGCCGATTTGAACTGCCCCGCCCACTCATCTAACCAAATACAATGTTTTGTAAATGACACCCCATTCTTTTTGAATGAATCATAAATCAACCCAAAATAGCGTTGCACAAACAACGTGTCATGCTCACGATCATCACTGACGTAAAAATGGTATTCCTTGATCACATCGTGTGACTAAGGAGTGCTATCCCTACCATCAATGCTCACCTGAGCATGTATATACAATACATGTATGAATATGGACACCTGGTCATAGTGATAATACTCACTGTGTATCTCTCTCTAACGATCAAATGTTTAATTCTCAGCAAAGTCTACCATCGATAGGATTGTTCCTGGCTCAAAAACCTCGCGAGAATGATTAAATTCTAAATATTTCCACCTAGACCTATGGGAGTGTTTAATGTATTTGTAAATATGACTTTGAAACTTTTCCATGAAGTCTGAAATAGGAATATCATCCTCGAGCAAGTTGATCCTCTTAGATGGAATATGCGAAGAAGATGATGGATTCATGGAGACATACTCATATCTCTTCCACTTAACTATGATATCTGACAATCCAGGGTGTGTTGGATCGGTAGGAAACTTCCTATGGAACAATGCCAAATCACCATATTCACAGAATCTTCTCCCACCTACACACCTTTTAATGAAAAACACATTTTCAGGATTCCCATTCCATAGTATCACAGAAATAAAATCCCGCACTGTTTGAGGAGCTGGTTCACCATCCCAATGTTTTTTTGCAAAAATCCACAAATGTGTCAATGATGGTTGTTGTATTAACTGGATATGAATATGGAATCTGGTTTAGTCGGCTTCTTAATAGTTCAAAGGTAGTCACTCAACCACCAAGGCTGTCTTAGGTTTGTGTATTGGGGTAGTACCCCTCACTTCATGGCGCAGGTAAAACTGTTAACCGCTTGGACACAAATGACAACTCTTTGGTTTTCCTCACATATGGGAATCTAGTCAATCCAGTAGGCGTCGCTGCCCTTTTTTCTTGGCAGGTCCTCTCAATGGCCAGCTACTTTGGGGTTCCTGTGGTACTACTTATAATGAGTTTTAGGGAAAAGGCCAAGTACTTCCCACAGTTGTTGCAGATGAGACTTATGTCCCAAATCGGATTTTATTAAGTAAATTAGGTTATTAAGTAAAATATGTTACTCTACCCTACCTTAAGTAAATTTTAATGTGATTGTAATTGTAATTGTAATTGTTGATTTTCTTTGAGATCATCATTGTCATCAATGCTTAAAGCCATATGATTCTTAGTCATTTGTACATGATTGTAATGTAATGTAGTTGTATTTGTAATTGTAATGTAATTATCATCATTATCATAATGTAATGTAAAATTGTATTTGTATTTACTCTACCTCACTGTCCCATTAACGTAAGGCTGGTGCTTCTGCACGTTAATGTAATTGTAATGTGATTGTAATTGTAATTGTTGATTTTCTTTGAGATCATCATTGTCATCAATGCTTAAATCCATATGATTCCTAGTCATTTGTACATGATTGTAATGTAATTGTAATTGTAATTGTTGATTTTCTTTGAGATCATCATTGTCATCAATGCTTAAATCCATATGATTCCTAGTCATTTGTACATGATTGTAAAGTAATGTAATTGTAATTATGAGTGTAATTGTTTAATGTAATTGTAATTGTAATGTAATTATCATCATTATCATAATGTAATGTAATTTAATTGTAATTTGAACACTATGAAAATGCTCATATATGAATATGAAATTAAAATCATATTAAAATCGATGAAAGGAGAGACAAGGCTATAGAAAAGATGAAGAAAATAAGTGCAATGATCAGGCTATATATGCATATTCATTTAGAACTAGATATTATGCTATCTAATATTATGCACTATATAATTACATATATTCATGAACCATTCTTTAATTTCATTGGACAACTCTAGAACTACTCATACTATACTACACTTACTTTGTATATATGTAATTTAGTGTAGTGGTTAAACATTTTTTTCAATTCTTTCACAACACATACCATTATTTCACATGTATATAAGT
Organism: Pseudotsuga menziesii; assembly: GCA_001517045.1. Lineage (NCBI taxonomy): Eukaryota > Viridiplantae > Streptophyta > Pinopsida > Pinales > Pinaceae > Pseudotsuga > Pseudotsuga menziesii. The sequence goes on along the minus strand of LPNX011004756.1, from coordinate 61,910 downwards.
GGTTTTAGAAGGTTGTATATATACATGCACATACAATGTATATAAGTTTATGAATTAATTACAAAATTACAATTTTATAAAATTATAATTAAATTCTAAACAATTTAGCATGTATATATATATATACAAATTATGAACTAGAACACTATGAAATTCAATATATGAATATGCACTTTCTGAAATTATATGAATATGTGAATTTATGAAATTATACAATTTACATACAATTATGAATTTACATATATATGAATTCATACATGCACATGTACAATGTATATAAGTTTATGAATTCATACATGCACATGTACAATGTATATAAGTTTATGAATTAATTACAAAATTATAATTAAATTCTAAATAATTTAACATGTATATATGTAAAAATTATGAACTAGAACACTATGAAATTGAATATATGAATATGCAATTTATGAAATTATATAAATAAGTGAATATGAAATTATACTATTTACATACAATTGTGAATATGTATATATGAATTCATACATATACATACACTTTATATAAGTTTATGAATTAATTACAAAATTGTAATTAAATTCTAAACAATTTATATTTATATATATATATATATGAACTAGAACACTATGAAATTGAATATATGAATATGCAATTTATGAAATTATATAAATATGTGAATATGAAATTATACAATTTGCATACAATTATATATATATGCAAATTATATAATTTCGTATTCACACACATATATATACATAAATATATAAATATATGTGTGGGTGAATATGAAATTATATAATTTGCATATATATATGAATTTATACATGCACATACAATGTATATAAGTTTATGAATTAATTACAAATTTATATTTACATTCTAAACAGTTTAACATGTATGTATATATATAAATTATGAACTAGAACACTATGAAATTGAATATATTATACAATATGAAACTATATGAATATATGAATATGAAATTATATAAACTAGATTGCTAGGAAAATCAAATTATATATATGAATATGAAATTGCATAACTTAAATAAATTATACCAATATTGTTAGCAATGGCATTTAATTCTCCAATTATTGGTTGATTTGCAACTTCTTCTCCTCTCAAGATTGCTCTTTTTTTCCTCTATCTTTCTCTATCTTTCTCTCTTATTTCTTCGGTGTTGCTTTGATTCCTAAAAGATATTTTACTTCAACGCTTCTTGCTTTCCATTGTGATCAAGATTAACAATCCAAATTCATACCTACAACAGTATCTAAGCACAATACACAGTGCTAAATTTGCATTAGACCACAAACATTGTTTCAAATAGGTTAGTCAATTATGAGGGATAAAATTAGTAACATGTTTATGTATTATGTTTTATTTTTATATATAATTTTGTTTAGGAATTCTAGTGGGAAATGAGGTTAGGAGGGTGGTTGGAATGACATTAATTCCATCAATGCCTAAGTCCACTCCCAGGGATTTTGTATGATTTTTTACAAAAGTCGGACCTCGATCGAAGGTTTCAGAATTACCTCGATTGAGAATCAAACCCTCGATCAAGAGTCCATTAAAACCTCGATCAAGGGCCTGAAAAACAAAGAATTAGCCCTCTTACAGGAAAATCAATGTTTATGTGTGTCTTCTAGGGGTGTAAATCATGTCATTCATGGCACAGAACTAAGAGGAGTTCATACCGATAGATTCGTCACCGAATCCTCTATCCATTGAGATATCATGCATTCGTTTTGGAATTTTTTATTTATTTTTGAATTAGTTATAAAACTTACACTTAGAAAACCAGACAACAGCTTCGAAGCAGCTCAAAGAAAAATCTGCAGGGTAAAATATACACATCCAAAAATTTCTTAAAAATGCACAGCCCACACATCGATGCGTCCTCTTCAAAAGGGTATCTTTGTTTTTTCAATTTTTGAAAATAGTGAAAAAAAAGTTGGGATGGACACACATGTGTATAAAATGATGTTGAAATCAAATGTGGTCACTTTTGAAAAATAATTAATAATTGTATATTATGAAATAAATTAGCAAAAAATATGCATACCATAGTGCATTTTGTGTAGATCATGCTCATATTTTTTTTTTCTAAATTATTAATGTAAGATTGAATTATTACACGATCCACTTATTAACTTCTTCAAATTTTTAAGGTCACACAGTTCATAAAATGAAAAATTTCACACATTAAATGAATCATAATATTTAAAAAAATATCATTGGGAATCCAACATAATATTCTACAATTTGTTTTTTTAATGCAAGTCGAAATTCACATGGCATATACGCGTTTCGAGGGCTTCTATCTAACACATGAGTAAAAAATCAAGTTTTCATCGCCACATTTGGCCAAAAAGTGTTACCCACCTTCATGGAATCACTGTGTCTCTAGTTGTACAATATACTTGTGTAGAGATGGTAGGTTGAGATTTATGATTGTTCATGGGTTGAATGCTCTATTGAAAAAAAATAGTTAATATTATAAGGATGGATGTGAGCTATGTTTTAAAATGTAAACCATAAGTATTTTAAATGCATAATGTGAGAATCATGTATAAGAGTTCGTATTTGAAAAGTGTTGAATAATAATGTGTACATGGTTGATGGACATGGCACTATTCAAGTCACTATATAGTACATCATTCAAGATTCCATTAAGATTTGGACTTGATTAAAATTACTAATAAGAAAGTGAGTTGTGTTGGTTAGGAAAGGATTTAATAAAGCTAGGAATTGATAAATGAAGGATAATAATACATTTTGATTATAAATAAATGTTATATGGGAGACAATATCTTCTTAAGAATTGTGATATAAAAAAACTATAATGTTTAATTGTATGTTAGCCAACTCGGATAAACTGTATTTGATAAAACTAATGAAGTCAAACCCAATGTGCATATAAGATGGAATTAATGTAATATGAGCACATGTCCCCTATGGTTAAACAAGTAAAATTTTATAGTATTGACATGTTTATCATGGAAAGACATAATTAGACTAGTATGGCCATGGTATTTTAGCAGAAAGGAAGAGCAATATTGCATTCATATTTTCCTTAATGTTGTAAATGACCATAACTTTGGGACAAAGTTTCTTACACGGTGTGTGTATGTAATGCCCCATATTTGATATTTGGTACTTAAAACTCGAGTGAGAATTAACGTAACATTTTAATTTATTATTATCGATTTGATTCAGTTACAATAATTAAGACTATTATGATATGAACATATGGACTCCCTAGATATGTGGATGGTAAATGAAATTTATCATTTTGTTTTATCAATGTTGATGAATATGTTATGTCATTTTAACATACAATTAAATATGGAATATTGATATGTGAATGTCAGTTGAGGTGTACTTTGATATAGAACAAGTACAATATATGTTTCAAAGGTACTTGCATGATTATATTAAATGTTGTTTTAGTGGCATGGATTAACACTTGAAAGACTTGAGTATGTTTATACATGAGCTTTATGTGAGTGTTGAACTAACCCACATGTTGATTGGCTACGAGATAGCCATATTCTTATAGTGCCAAGGGGCACACGATGTCTTGGATATCGGGAGGATAATGATGTTATATCAATTTTCATATTGTTTAATTTTGAATATCAATCTCTCTATGACTTGTGGGTAAGTGTGATTTTTCACAAGAACTACAACTTTCCCAAAGTGGTTCTTTAAAGACGAGACCCCTTAGAACAATGGTGGAACAGTAGAGTTTATGTAGGGTGTTAACCCTAGTTCTATTAGGGGGGTGGAGGCATTTCCCACCATTTATCCCCCAGAACTTGGAGTCGTGGGAGGGATTTGTTGAGCATGATACCCTATATGTGTGATGATGACTAGTGGGTGCTTGCTGGGGAATCTTGGTAGATTTGTAGGACTCGACACTTCCTCTTATGGGTTCTATATGTGGTTAGGTCGGTGTAGTCGATGCCACAGTATATTCTAGAATAGGACGGGATGGTGAGGTCACGAGATGGAAGTAGTCGTGATTAGGTGGTTGAGTATCGATCGAAATGGATGGGACCAATGATGGATTGGATGGTGTTTTTTATTGTTACAAGCCACTATGATTATATGCTTGATTTCTTCAATATGTTTATGTAATTAAGTTTTATTACTTTTGTATGAATGATTATGAATGATTATGAATGAGAAATGATGCATTGTTATGTTGGTCTTTTGTATGTTGTTTGAAAGCATATAATAATGATGCATTAATGAATTAAAAGAGATTAATAGTACCCACACTTAAGGCATATGTGCTAGCCATGTATACGTCAATTCGTGAGTACATTACTATGATTGGTTGATTAGTGAATAAATTTGCATGGTTATATTAATTATTAATAACTTGGTTGATGAATTATTGTAGTATTACTTATGTATTGAAAGTATAAATAAGTGTGTGTGTGTGTGTATATATATATATATATGAGTATGTTGACTTGCTTATTATAGTTTAGATTTAACTAAACTAATTGGGTTATTGAATGCTATACATAATTATATATATAATATGACATATACCATAATATAATACAGTATATGGAAATATCTCAATTGACTTATGTATGAGAGGATAATATAATAAAAGGACAGATAGGGTTGCATAAATTTTAGAAATAAGTTGTCATAGTTGCATTTAAGATAGTAGCATGAAAACGAGACTTTGCAACTATGGTTACTATTTTATTTATTTAAATCGAATTGTGATTTCTTTTGAGAAAAATAATTTTATTGATTGTGAATATTATTATATTAGAATTTAATCTAAAAACAAAATTTGGAAGAGGAGGATGAGGAATTTTGGGTTATAAATGGGAGAATTGGGGTTGGAAGAATTGAGGTTATTTTCTTGAAAATATTTATGTGAGTTTTGGAAGAGATTGGAGAATTTGGGATATTTTGGGGGATGAGAAGTTTGGAAGTGTTGGAAGAGTTTGAGAACTATTGGAATAATTGCTACATATCTTATTTGTGCATCACCCTTCTGTTAGTTGGGGATATCAGGCATGAAGGGCCAAGAGGCCAGGTGGATGGCTCTTGGTGCTAGGGAGTCAGCTAGACCCCTAGTTTGTTGGGAGGTAAAACTATGGTTCCACTTTGGGCAATGAAGATGGGAGGAACTTATAGAGAAGATGGAGTCTTTCTTAAGTTTGGATTTCTTCACCATTTTTAGAATATGGTATTTCTCTTGTCAATTTAAATTACTTATAAATTTGTTGTAAATTTGTTATACGGTATCCTATAATTGCCTTTCATTGTTCTAAAATGTTTACATTGTGTTAATATTGTTGTAGTTACATGATATCATGGTATTTATGCCAGTGAACCACTAATGTAATATTATTATTTGATAAATAACTAAACACCCTTCATGGGTGTTATACACAGGGGGGTGTATTCGTTGGATCAAAGAGTGGTGTGAGACTGATGAGGAGAATATCGTGTAGAGTTAAGGGATAGAGTGGAGTTATGAGAGGTTTTGACGTGGAAGAAAAGGATAGAGGAGGGTTAGAAAAGGGATTTGGAATGGAGGAATTAGGTTGAGATGGGTTGTGAAATGGATTTGAAGTGGTGGATGAATGGGAAAGAGGGGGGTAGGTCATAAGGGGAGTCACAATGAGTGGAGAAAAATTTGATAAGGGAGAGCACAATGATGTTTTGGAGGGAGATTTAAATGATGCACTTAAGGAGAATGATAGGAAGACAGAGTTCAATTGAGGATTTGGGGGATTGGGTGGTGAGAGGGAAGGCAGTTGGGGTTGATGGTTGACTATGGAAAGGTCATAGCCTTGAGATGGGTTAGAGGAGTGGAAATATAGGGTGAGTATAATTCTTTCTATAGCATAGTTCTGGCTGAGTGAGAAGTCGAGGAGAGAAAGGTCACCAAAATGAGAGGATGAGTTCTGTAAGGAGAGAGGCCCGAAAATATAAGAATGGGATGAGAGAGAAATAAAGGATTGGTTATAGTAAAGATTAAATAATTTGCATTTTCGACAACTAGAAAGTTTAATAAACAAAGATTCAGTAGAAAAATGAGACCTAAAATCAATTAAATTCCAAAGACTAGCATTTATAATAGAAGCAAGTTTAAGGTGAAGAGAGAAAACCTGGGAAGAGTTTCAAGCTAAATCTGATCTAGTGGATTGAATTTCGGCTCTAAGAATAGCTTGCTTGGATTTGACTAAGATTCGTTGATGGTCATGCCTTCTGAGGTGATGTTTGATTTGAGTAAAAGGGGGTAAGATGGAATAATCCATGCAGCGTTTAAGAAATGTAAGATCCTCCATTCTTTTCTTCAATTTTAATATGAGCTTATCAAATACCTGAGTATCCTTGAGACAATCCTATCCATAGAGGAGAAGAATTTGTGCATGAATGTTTTCATAGTGTTCAGTCATTGTGTGCAAGCTTATAGATTTTCAATGTATAGAAATTTAGAAATGGACGATGCATTTCAAGGTGGAACCTCCACCCATCATCAAGATCATTGGAAGCTATGTCACAATATAAAAGAAGAATGAATTAGAGTATATATATAAAATAAAAAACTAGCCATTAATTATAAAGACTAGCCGTTAATTATAAAAATTATAGATAAATATTTTTGGGGATAAAGTTGAAAAAAATAAGGTTGACAAATTAAATAAATAAATTATTTTATTAAAAAAGAATATTTTATTTATTTATTTATTTTTAAACTTAGGTGGAGAAAAGTCAAAGTTTAAAAATATTAAAAGAAACAAAAAATGGATGGAAAAAGTTATTCTATTGTTTATTATTTTAAATATAATAGTTGAAAATATTCAAATGCGTATAAAGGGGGTTAATTGGATAATTAATAAGTAATTATTTTAGTTTAAAATATAGTTAGAACAAACAGAAAAATAAAATAAAAATATATAAGAATAGTGTAATGCCCCATTTAGGGATAGGAAAAGTAATTGAACGAAAACATTATGTATAAATAGAATGACGACTCGATACTGAGGTATAATGGTTAGTGTATCTATGTAAACTAGCATTGCATGATTCATGAAGGAGGATCTAATATCAATGATAGATATAATCCCAATACTGCAATCTTGGAGGATGCATTGGAAATACGTAGGCAATATCCATACTTATTCTACAAATTTGAGACGAAGTTTTTTGAAGTGGGGGTGTATGTAGCACCCTATTTTCATTTAGACTATTGAAATTATGATAACTATTCTTTGAGGGAATTTGATGATGAATGACCGGATTATATGTGGTTTGAGCACTCGAAAAAAAGTATGGACTTATTTTTTGAGAGAATCTAGTTTCACATGACCTAGGCATGTGTGAAACAATTAATTGTTTAGGGAAAATAACTAGGAGGATAATAGTTTGATGTATTGTCTAATGATAAGTAATTCTGATTATGAAAATGATGACAACACTAGTCAAAATATGAGTACAGTGATATTATGATAAATGGAGGATCATGTGATGTTATTGAAAAAGGTTGATTAATAAATGAGAGATGATGTTTATATTAAATGAATGTTGAAAAAAGTTTATGTGATACCTAGCATGTTCTCTAATGGTATTTTGAGTGTGACATGAAAGGCAAGAACATGAGATGCAAGAAGGCGTCGTTATACGAGGACTCTAGCTAATTTGAAAACTATGGTAGGTGATATTCACTTAATTTATGTTATGTTTAATCATGCACGATGGTATTATGTGCAAAGACTCTAGATGAGTGAGGAACCTTCACGAGTTGATGTCAATTCGAGGTTCATATTATGTTTGAAATCTTGTTTATAAGGATTGATGCACATAAGGTATGATGTGCATGGATTCATATGATGTGTAAGGTATGCGTTAATGCCAATTTGATATTCATTTATGTTTGAAATATTGTTTATAATTTTGTATGCACATAATATTTTAAGTGTAGATGATGGGATTGTGATTGAAAATCGATCCACATGAGGTGATGGGGCTGAAAAATCATACTTGTAAGACTAGAAAATTAGACAACGTGATGAGCTTTGAATAGAGTGAGGAAAAATTTCAGTTTATCATATGTTCATGTTGTGAGGGTAGGCCACAAGTTGGTCCCTCATGAGGATTGTACTAGGGGAATGCAACAAGGATGTAACATCCCCCAAATGCAAACATTTAATTGATAATTTTATTTATTTTATTGTTTAATAAAATTGGCTCATGAAAAATCTGCCAAGAAGTCCTAGAAGGGCTGAAGTAATAAGACCTCATGGTTTAAAATTTGATAAGAATAAAGCGAACATCCATGTTAAATGAGGAGATCATGCATGAAACAGTAAGGTACAAGTAAGGGTTAACCTTAGGGAAGCCGAAACAAGTGTCAGAAGTGCATTTATGGCACTAGACACACCCTAAAGATTGGAGAATTTGTTAGCTGCAAAAATTCCATGAGGAATTGGATTCTAGTGGAAAGACCTCGGAAAAATTAATTATAAAAAGGAAAGCATATGAGGGAGGCATGACGATACTTAGTATGCCAGAAAGAGACTCTTTATGTGTGAGCACATTGTGTTAGGAACTGAGGTTGACTGTCTTTATTGTTGGCATGCATGGTTTAGCTCGGGGGTGATTAGGGAAAGGCAAGAGAGCTAATCCTAGTCTATCGGTTGGGAGGAACGTGGATGTTCCCACTCATTCGGACTTTAGGTTTCCAGGTTTCTTCTCAGTTTTATTGTTATTTATATTGAGTGGTGTTTATATATATTGCATCTAAATTCGTAGGTATTTCTATTTAAATTTGAATGTTCAATTTTCTGTCAAATACATAGTAATGGATCGAAGGGTCAAGCCTTGGCCATCCATATTGTTATTCGCGGCTTAATTCTAGTATACTAGTATTGGCTGTAAGAAGAAGATTAATAATAGAAAACATTAGATAAATGTTCCATTTTATATACAGTTTATTTCTGGTATATATTTGTATTGAAAGAGTATAACAAAGACATTAGGTAAAGTAATTTTTGTTCTATTCTAATGTGAATCGAAATATGATTATTTTTAAGTGAGTATGTATGACCTAATTACAATTTTGTTCCACTATTGAAGGTTAAACTATTGTATACTAGGATTTGTGATGGTCTAACATACTTGTTAGTAGTATGAAAATACTATTGTTCCTTTTAAAAAAAACGGTAACCTCTCAAAAATTACCACAAGTGCGGTAAAATTCCCAAACCATTAGCCTGCTACGAAATCTTATTAACCCCAAATCATCTCAAGTAAAGTAAAAGGAAAATATTGACGATACTTCAATTCATAAAAGTTTTAGGTCATAGCATAGCAAGGCTATGTTGTTTTTCTTTAAACAAAAACATGAGGCTAATAAGAGTTGCAGCAGAGAATGTTTTGGTCAATTCTCCTTCTATACTCTTAAAGGTGTAGGGTGACTGCAAACCTAAATGTTTAGTTGCTTAGAAGCCTCTTCATCTACAATTATACCAAACTCAAACCCTACAGTTATGTTTTGTTGTTCTGCAGTCGAGAGTAGAACGTGGGAATCTGCATTGTGGTTATCTCCTCTCGAAGTAATGTTTTAAATTTATATTCCTATCTACTCCTTTTGTAAAATCTACGACTTAGTAGTTCTTCTTCCAGATGTAGTGTTGATGTGAAAGTTTTTCTCCAAAACCCTAGATTCTGAGGCGAGACATGCCAGGACTTATTTTGTTATACACTAGAACTATGTGGTTGACTATTGGTGAATGCTAGGAAATCATATAATTAATTTCATATGGGAGTCACAACAACTCTAAATAACAAATGGATATCCTAAGATTATTTTACAAAACTTCTTTAAACATAGAGTCACAATAACTCTAAATAACAAAAGGATATCCTAAGATTATTTTACAAAACTTCTTTAAACAGAGAGTTTAGGAAAACATATAATTCATACAAAAATAAGAAACACAGAGTGTGTTAATACAACCACGAGTATCTGCACAAACCTAATATGTTAATCTACAATTTATGGCATACGATAGAAACCAACACAAGTATACATGAGTGCAGTAAATAACCACAAGGGTAGCGCATAGTGTGATTTTGGTTTAGCAGTGAAAACAAATCATGGAGTTACACTGGATTTTCCGGACACCCAAACCCCAAAGGTTTCACATACAAAGAACCCCAGTTATCTACATATTTTACTATGGATAACTTAAAGCATTGAATTATGATTCTGTGGTTTCAAAAACATTCTACCATTTCTGAAATAGTATAGAATTAACATTAATCTCTAATCTTATATTGCAGATACGCTTATATATTCCATAGTAAAAGAGTATTATTTAGTTACATAGTAAACTGATAGTAGACTGGAGTTACTACTTAGGTACGCACAATTCAAATACTGGAACGACTGCTTACTTTAATTACCAACTATTACAGGATGAAAATGGGTTCATTCTTTTCTTAAAACAAATTCCTACGACCTTCTATGATGCTTTAGCAGAATATACTTTAGAATTTTCAGAGTAAGTACCATCGTCTTGCTTTCCAAGCGACCAACAAAGGTCTCGACTTCCTTCACAGACCTTATCATAATGTTTTTTCCTCAAACCGAGTTCTACAACCAGCAAGGAATTCGGTCTAGGTTCAATAATTTGCTTACCGGAATAGCCAAGCCTGTCTGCACAAGGTAGGGAAGAATCCCACGCTACATGTCAAAACCAATAGAGTTAATAAGGGTCGCAACACTTTAAGTGTGGAAAAATAAAAACAAACATATACAAATGGCTCTGATACCCACTTGGCTTCCATTCTTTAAACACATAATGGTATAGAAAAATGTATGAAGAAATGCACTAAACCATTATCTTACCTCACTTTGTATTTTTTGTTTTCCTGTTGTTGTTGAGTAGAAGGCGTCTGGCCTCGATCCAAGTTTCATAAACTTCATGATCATTTAAATTAATCCAATGACTTTTGGTAACGTTGGTATCACCAAGTCTGGCATCGTCTCTTCTTCTCTTCATAGGAAGAGTCGCAACACTTTAAATACAAGCTGAACATCCTTCACTGTAGAAAAGATGCATACAACACAGGATGGTTTACCTATCCAAGGGACGCCGGATGTTGTTGGAAACTCTCTATGCCACCTTCTGTCAGTAGAGGCCCAACTCTGAGAGTTTTTAGTAGATATCTCAGTCAATGTAGAAGGAACTAGTGTGACAGCTATTACGACCTTAACCACTCTCTCTCAAGACAAATTTTTCGATCACCTGGTAAAACCAAGGAACTGTATTATCAAATTGAATTTGTGAGTCGTCACAAAACCCTAAGACCTTCTCATGAGTGTTGGGATCGAAAAGGGTATCATAAATGAAGAGTAATAGTGTTGCTAGACTGGCAGAACTGTTTGAAAGGCCCTTTGTAAAGCCAATGGTCAACTGGTACTGAAACGACAGGACTGTCGTAAATGTTTTTTTTAACCTTTTAATTTCCTTTTAGAAACAATGACAACTCACCCATTTCCCACATAATCTTTGATCTTGTCACCTTTACAAAAGATTGATATTATTCAAGTACTATGTGTTTCTTTGTTCCCTTTTTTAATGATCCAATCCACCAAACACCCCGAACTAGGAAATCGTTAGAAAAACCATGGAAGTCATGGGTGTGAGTAAACCTTGGTTTCATTTAGGGCTAGAACTTTGGGAAGGTTGCGCCTGCATAGGAAAATGGGAAATAATTTAGTACTTATGTATGGAATGAAGCTTTATTAATGCATGTAGAAGGTTAAGGAATATTTTTAAGCTACATGCCTTAGGAACCAAGCCATTTGGGAAGGTTGCACCTGCCTAGGAAATTTGGAAATACTTAACTATGGAATACATTATAATTATTCAATGAAGCTTATTAAGGTATGTATAAGGTCTGGTTTTACCTCTAGTATGTTTTTAATTCTCAAAACGCTTATAAACACGTGTCATAACAAAGTGAAAGGGTTATTCAGAGCTAAGTAAGCAAAGTATCAACCATTGAAGTCCTCTCTGTTGTTGGTAGAACTCTTAAAGGACTTTCCATAAATACAGTGATAGGATAGTGTGTAATAGAAATGCATTTCATAACTACGAAGTATAGTTCCAAAGATATAGTCCTTATTAGTATTAAAGGAATTAAGAGAATACTAAGTATTTTTTTATGGGTATTTCACAAAGGATTTGACCTTAATCCCAAGGAACCAGTTGGCCCTCCACGGGGTAAGGAGATCGAGGTAGCATTGGCTCAGCCATCATACCAACTCCTCACCTTTGGAAATTATCGAAAGGGCGTGCGAGAATCATAACACCTTGATAATACTGGTTGCGATGAGAATGCGACGATAATCAACATCAATTTTGAATCGGGGGATTGATAAAATGTTTAGAGAAAATTTAGTAAAATTATATTAAGTTAAGTTTAAATAATAATAATAATAATAATAATAATAATTAAAATTATTATTATTATTATTATTATTATAATTAAAATGAATAAATGAATTATATATATATATAATAAAATAAAATAAAGCTAAATTGAGAAAACAATTAAAAGAGTAAATTAAGCAACTCTAACTAAAGTAAAATCCTAACTAATCATAAATTGAACCACATAGATTATGGTAACTAAAAAGTGGGTGGGTAAATAAAATTAATTAATTAAGTAATTAAGTAAACTACCCCTCTCCATTTGTCACTCACACACCCCCCTCTCTCCCACATAATATGTGTGTGTGTGTGTGTGTCTTCCCTTCTTTCACAAAATCCCTATGTCTATCCCTCTCTCTCCACCTTCTAGTTACCTTCCTCTATCAATATCTCCCTTCCTTCTCCCTTAATTACCAGCCCTCTGTGGTGATATTAATCTAGATATCCTCGCTCTCTCTCTCTCTCTCTCTCTCTCAACTTGTATCCCTCCATCCCTATCTCTTTTTCACCCTCCCTCTCCATGTTTATCTCTTTCACAACCTCCCTCTCTCTCCATCACCCAACCCTCCATCCTCTATCTTGGACACCATCTCTCCCTCTCTCTCTCTCTATGTGTGAACTTGCCCTGTTTTTCTCCTTGTGTCTACCCCTGCGCCCCCTCCTCCCCACCCCCTCTTGCCCCTGCCTCACACACACACACACACCTTCTATCGCTCCCTCACTATCTCTTTCCTTCACTCTATTTCCATCCCTCCCTCATGCCCCCTCCTCCCTCTCTATCTTATTCTCTCTCTCTCTCTCTCTCTCTCTCTCTCTCCTTCCTCTATGTTTTCAACTTATCCCTTCTCCTTAACCCCCTACCTCATTATGACCCCTATTCTCTATTTTATTGCATCCCATTCGCATCTCTTCAGTTTCCCCTTCCTTCACCTCTCTCCTCCAACACATCCTATTCCTCATCTAATACTCCATATTCACCATTCCTCTCTCTCATCAAACCATCACCCACTTCCTCCCCTCCACCTTATCCCCCTTCGTTACTCAAGTTTTGTGTACTTCTTCTAACCCTATACGTCTTCAACACCTCTTCTCCTCCTAATAATTTTCTCAATCCCCGCTTCCCTTCACCTTTATAACCCATAATGTTCTCATTCCATTAATCTTTCTCCACTTGAATTTACAACATCCTCCTAAGACCTTGACCCTTCCCCACCCCCTCTCAACTATTAACCATACTCAGTCGAACTTACAACATCCTCCTAGGCCCTTGACCCTTCTCCACCCCCTCTCAACTATTAACCATCCCCACTTGAAATTCCAACATCTTCCTAGGCCCTTGACCCTTCTCCACCCCCTCTCAACTATTAACCATCCCCACCTGAACTTCCAACATCATCCTAGGCCCTTAACCCTTCCATACTCCCTCTAAACTATTATCCATACATTTGATATATTGCATATAAAGCTAGATTTTTAGCTCTACAAAACGCATGTGCGTTATAGAACTACATAATGCACATGCGTTTTGTAGATCTATAATGCATGCGCATTTTGTAGTTCTATAATGCACACACATTTTCCAATTCTATAAGGGCGAGAAGTGTAATTTGAATTTAAGCATGCCAATTCACTTGCTCGCATGTCACCAATAGTCCTATGTGTATGGTTTGAAATTTGTTTCGGTAATACCAAACATGTGCAATGGTATATGATAAACCATAGCTAATTGGGCATTTCTTCTAGTTTCTAAAGAAGTCGTTGTTTATGTACTCATTACAGTATGCTACACACAATCATTTTTGACGAAAGCTTAAACATAAATAGCATTTTTTCTGCAGATTCTAAATATGTAAATTTTATTAAAAAATATTATATTTTCATATTTTTTTCAATTTATATTATGTCCTAACTCCTTAAGTCAAAAAACATGGTGTTTGTGTTTTTTCCATAACTTTTTCAATTCTTAATCATTTTAAAAATAAATTATATGGTGCACTAGAAGACATTGGCCTCTACATTCTATAAAAAACCCATTTCATGATTATTTCATCAAGACCTTCAAAGGCTGCACCCACAAAAGACGTACCATATTTGAGAAATGATCACTTAGATAATTATAAAAAAAAAAAAAAAATACTAATTTTATTTTCGAAAAATAGCTTTGCAATAGTGCTATATGTTCTCTACATGCTTGCAAATATCATTTAGGCCCTCAAAGGATGCACCCACAAAAACATACACCTTATTGTTTGCCTAAAAAATAAAAAGTGACTTAGAAAAAATGAAACTTGACATAGTTATAAAAATTTCCTATATAATTTTCAATACATAAACTATATTGATTCAATTTCCTACATTTAATATGTTTTACTCAAATCAAGATATTTTTTGTAAGTGTCTCAAAAATTATATTAAAGATGAGGGATGCCTTATTTTTCAGTTTTCTATTGCATCTAAGGTGCGAAAAGTAACCCTCATTAGCTTACACTCACCCTATGAATGAGATTGCATCATATTTACTTATAAATTATTTTGGTTAAGATATTACTTAGAGTATTGTATATAGTTTCCATTATATACTCATGTCAAGTGACTAAAACGAAGATTCAAATTTAATATAAATCTGCCATGAAAGACTGTAGAGCAATTACACTTATTTCGTATCAAATTGATTTTTGCTTCCTTCTTAAAAGATTTCTCTCTCTATATATATATATCTTGTGTATGTTTCGGTAATGTAGTATGATAAAACTTTAAAAAAATTAAGTTGTTCCTGAACCGTTGGTAGAGTTCTCCATCAACATTGTATTTCTAAATTGTACCTACGGGAATGTATTTGTTTAGTGCAGAGATGGAATTTGATGGGCATTTGCCCGTTTTTGGTCATTTTTCCCGTCAAATACGGGTTAAAATATTTCAAGACCATTTTATTGAACGGCCGGAATATTTCATAAACCGGCAATTTGACAATTTAAGTTTAAACCAAAACATCATTATGATCTTACAGGATGGTGACGGTTTAATTTTTCCACCAAAACGTCATTAAGCCCTTAAACAGGTGGCACCGTGGCAGGGATGGAGCCTGGAATGGTGACACGATGCACCATCCACGTGATTCGTGAATAATCAGTTTTTATGGGCATCGAACGGTTTCGGACCATCGGTTAATGGCACTGGGCGGATGTCGCGGACTGGTAGGTAGTGTGCCATTGAATGCCATTGTTTGTGTAATATTGAGGATTCAGGAATGAGGCAGAGGATCCTGTTCCAATGTTGCATTGTCCAGACTCCAGACTCCAGACTCTAGAGTAGACTCCAAACATCTCATTCGAAAATTGGATTCGACACTGGGCCAGTGGGCACTGGCAGTGGGAAATTGGAATCTACACTGGGCACTGGGCAGAGCAAGGAACGAGAGGCAGGCCGCAAGGGTTCGATTCTCCTTATCGCCAGTGGGAATGTTCCCCGTTTAGTGCTTGTTTCCAGTGGAGAATGAAGCTCGATCTTCTTCCTACTCAGGTTACGCCACAGAGATTGGAGAACTGGGTTCACCGGCAAGCCAGGTTCGGTGGGGGCCATGGGGCAGACAAGTTACACTTCCTGGGTTCTCTCTGCTCTGTGTCTCTATCACCTGTAGAATATCTAGAACCCTGAAATAGAAGCATGATTCATGAATATAGGCTTTCTGGACTGGAGCAAAGACAAATGAGCTTCATGGGATTAGAGAACGCGGCTAAGATCACTGCTTTCTATCAATAATTGTTTAATTGGGGAGATTCAATTTTAGGTACATTCTATTTCCATCTTGACACTGTAGGGTGGGTCATATTTTGTATCCATAAGTTTATTCATTCCCATCTTGATTCTGCATCAATGCATTGCTATTAGAATTTATATGCATAATAGAGGGGAGTGTTTTGATGGTTTTGATCTCCCAGAGCCTCTAGGCCCATTTATTGTGTTGGTCCCATTTCTATTTTCGTTTCTGGTACCTTAGTTGAAAAACCAGAAACTCAAGATATTGAAATCTTTCTGGAAATTACCTTGATGTTTCCTACTCTTGAGCTGAATTCAGCAACCCAAAAATGATGATGGGTTTTCGGGAAATTGAGATTTAGGGTTTCTATAATGAACTTGAATATAAATAGGCTGTAATATTCCACTGTTAGTGGCTTAGAATTTTCTGCACAGAGCACATATGATTGAATTTCTTTCTATCTCGGCTACATTGTCTTATTCAACTTCTTAATGTAGGACGTCTTTGCATGCATGTTTCCTCCACTTCCAATGACAAATGACTTTTCTCATCTGTGACATCCTCATCATGCCTTGCAATTGCGTCCACCCAAAAGTAGTTTGGCAATCCTGCAGTGTTGAGCATAAGCCTTGCATTATCAACGTGGGTTATATTCTTCTACAATGTTGTTTTTCTATGGATAATATGCTCATGTGTAATATGTAAATCCCACATGTGATATTCCAAGAACGTCGTCCGTCCACTCATTGGAAAAGAGTCCCACATAATCGTATTCTGCTTTGTCTCCCAGAAAGGCCTTATATTTGCTATATTTTTTCGTGACCCCATCAAATGCAATGTTTGGGTTCTTTTCCCAGTGGGGCAGACCTCCATATTTCGAGAGACCCATTTGCTCAATTTCCTCCAACACATCTTCATACATTCTGGGAGTGTTTGGATCGTTGGCTCGATAATAGGTCATTTCGATGTCTACTGAATCCTCTTGTTTTCCCAAATAGGCACTTGAATCTTTTACATAACACATCAGAAAGCCATAGTATATTTCAACTCCACAGAGGATGCTCGGAATCATGTCCCTAATCTTCCTTACGTCTGAAAGAAATTGCTTGATTTTGGACACACTGATACCGATTCCATTCTGAAAGAAGAATAAGCCTTTAATTCTAGGATCCCATGGGCACGCTGTCTGCAATCCATCCTTAGGGCTACTGAGACAAGATCCAGCAGCATGCATGTTATTCTGATACCCAATCACTGGATATCCAAGAAACTCATCATCGTTGTTCTTTAGTCCTGTACTGAGATCGATAATGGAACTAACTTGAATGACAGAAACAGTGCATTCGTTGTTAGTGCTATTATGTCTTTCTTCAATTTCCTCTACAAATTCAAACATTAAGGAATTAAGAGAAATTAACAATAGTAAGTTTGATAAGCTCAGGCTGCTCAGCCTTCGATTATATCGATATAAATATGAAAGGGCATGCACATTAGATTCTCTCACCAACTATCTTGTCAATGGCTAAGAGTGGAGAAAAAGTAGTGTGAAACCCTATGAAATCATTTACTCCATTCCTGGATGTATTAACAGCCTACAGGCACTTGATTGTCCACTCTATTAGTGATGTATCATTGACATGAATAACCACATTATTGCTTGAATTTAAACTTATACATGTTGTAAGAAACTTACTATGTGTTGGAAACTAGGGTGCACACATTATACATATAATGGTAGATACAGAAAATAAATAAAATTCATTTGTTTATTAATGCTGCAAAAATACATCTCTCGCACACAAAACTTTGAAAAAGAAAAATCAGTCAAACATCGAAAAATAGGCAAAAATACAATAAAAATGCACAAAGCATTGCAGACCTACACACACACTCTCTAATACATTGCCTCTTTTTTTTCTTTCTATAGGAAAATCTCGTTGGGAAACTTCAAGGGATGCTTCCCCTCTTTCCTGGTATCCCTAATAAACCTATCGACATAGGCTAGTGTAACTCACCCAAGGGGATTTGAGCTAATCCCTTGGGCTTACTTTGTCAGCTTGTATTCCACAACTTGCACCAAATTGTGTGGAAGAGATAGTTTATAAAGGGTCAACCTCTTTCCTGCCACAGATGTGGAAATAGTTCAAAAATCTTACATGCTTTTATTCCAGTTCCGTGATTTAATTTTGAACACTTTAATGAGGCACAAAAACTGGGCAATATTGATCATAGCCTTGATTGTTATCAAGTCAAGGTTCCACTTCGAGAGTCTGAAAGGGTATGATATCTAAGGCTGTTATTTAGTCAGAAATTTTACAGTTAATTCAATCTCTAACTGACACTTAATTGTTTATGTTTATATCTATAAACATTGTTATTTTTTTTAAGTACTTCCCTTAAGCTCAAAGAGAAATATAACAATTTTCCCAAAGTGGTTGGGCCCCCCAAGTGTCATGTTTACATGGGAAAAGCAGGCCCTTGAGCAGAAAACTAATGAACATAATCAGTTATGTTCTGCTAAGTTGTTGTGACAGGGTTTCATTCTTCTGTCAAGATTCAAAATCACCAAGGAATTGCACCAGACCCTTATTACTTATATCTTTAGGGGAATTGACCCTGGTGGGTGGCCTGATATGCTGCCATCTTTACTACTGAATGGAAACCCCATTGGCATAAATATTGGTGATTGATGAACACCAGCCATGAATTACAAAAACAAATCTCATTGTTTTTCCATTGATGATTTTCAGATGTTTACACAAACAGTTATCACTTTTTGTGCTAGTGATCTTTTAGAACTCCCTTCTTTTCTATATTTCTTATGAATTTGTGTACTTCCTTTTCTAATGGATTTTTTACTAAACTACAAAACTTATAAAGCTACATTATTAGTTGGACTTTTTATGGAGCTCCAATTTCAATCTTTGCAAGTGTAATATAGTTTTTTTTCATAATCTCTCCTTATTCTCGAGATTTTGATCACTTGAACAGGGATTCACCTATAACATTCACATGTTCTTTATGAATTCTTATCTCCTCCTGGCAGAGATATAACTTTGGATGCAATATAATGTGATAGTATGGAGTGGTTTTACTGGTTTTTGTATTATTGTATTTTGGAATGATGTATTTGAAATGCAATCATACATTCCCTTATTTTTATTGATTTATCTTTAATACCTTGTAGACATGCTAAGCCAAAAGTGATTGGATTGTTTAGAATTTCAGTTTGTAGCAGTTAGAATCTTGTTGACATGTTAAGCTATCAGATTTGACACTAAGATGGAACAAGCGCAACTAGACTTTAATCAATTTCTAGCTTGAGGAAACTGAAAAACAATGAACATACATCAGAAGTACTACCCTGCCATTGAATGCCGAGCGGCGTCCGCCCAGTGCCATTAACCGATGGTCTGAAACCGTCCGATGCCCATAAAAAATGATTATTCACAAATCACATGGATGGTGCACCGTGTCACCATTCCAGGCTCCATCCATGCCACCTGTTTAAGGGCTTAATGACGTTTTGGTGGAAAATTAAACCGTCAATAGCCTGTTAGGATCGTAATGACATTTTGGTTTAAACTTAAACCGTCAAATTGTCGGTTTATAAAATATTCCAATTTCTGGTCGTTCAATAAAATGGTCATTGAAATATTTTAACCCGTGTTTGATGGGAAAAATGACCAAAAACGAGCAAATGCCCATCAAATTCCAACTTTGACTACCACTGCCAATCTGCCATTAACCGATGGCCCATGACATTTGTTATTTGAATCAAAATTCACGTGGATGGTGCATCGTGTCACCATTCCAGCCCTGCGAGGTGGAAAACACTGTTTAAGAGGCTTAATGACATTTTGGTGGAAAATTAAACTGTCGATTGTCTGTTTAAAGATGTAACGACGTTTTGATTGAGAATTAAATCGTCAGATTGACGTTTGACAAAAAATTTCGGCTGTCAAATTCCAACTCTGCGTGCAATGATGTGAACAAGAGCAACTAGACTTTAATCAATTTCTAGCTTGAGGAAACTGAAAAACAATGAACATACATCAGAAGTATTACCTTGCCAAGTGTGGGGAATCATGGAATTCATCCTTGACAGTGAAACTAACATAAATATTAATGATCTTATGAATGAGGCTTAGAAAGTAGTAGTGGGAATGAGGATTTTGAGTTGGTACATATAACCATAGTAGCAATATTTTTCCATATTTCCCTTTCAACTCAGAAACCTGCCCTAGCTTGAGTTGAGGATATGGAGAACTGACCAGCTCAGAGTCCTCAGTCACCCAATCCACAACCCTCTTACCAAGTATGAAACCATAGGGGGAACACAAAAATGGTAGCTACAGCCTGCTAGCATGTTGCATATGTTTATTATTGTTGAGAGCGATTCAAGCTTCAGCACATACTTATACACGATACACCAAATACCAAAAAATGTTGAATTCAGTGTTGACACAGTGGCATTCAATGGCATTCACTGCCATTAACCGATGGGCTATGGTGAATTGTAATGGACATTTAATATTTCAAAATTCATGTTGATGGTGCCATCGTGACAGCTTGCCACGTGGACACTGATGAACCTTTTGGATTCCAACATTGTTTAGAGGCATAATGACATTTTCATGAAAAATTAAACAGTCGTTTTGACGTTCTACCAAAGACTTCAGTCGTTTAATAAAATGGGAAAATGCCAAAAGTTGTAACAATATTTCAAGTTTGTTTGTATGTACATATTATCTTTGTTTAAAAGATTATGTTCAAACATGTATAATTTATCATTAATTTTGAAGGGTACTAGTTGTTTCTATGTTTTTTCCATTGTCATTTTAGATTAAATATTCCATATGAAGTAAAATGATTGTTTTTTCTTTGCTATTATAGTAAATTATATCAATAACAATATTATTGTGGAATTTTCATTGTGGTTTATCCCTTTTACCCTTGCTTAAAACATGTTTTTTATTGTTTTTATTGTTATTGTTATTGTTTATAGGTATATAGTTTCACTAGAAATGTGTTGCGGCTACAACTGTTCTCCCCAAATTTCTTAAATTTTGGTCCCCTCCTCATGATTTAGCGTTGTTTTTAATCACTAGAGTCCATGAATCTTTTGGGCATGCTTTAATGATTGAATGATTTTGAAGATTGATTCTCAGCTTGTTTCAAAAGTGCCCGTGTTTGAATTTTGTAGTGGGTTGCAGATGGGAGTTTGATTTGCTAGCCGAGGATGAATCGGACTTTGTTATTCTTTGAAAAGCCACTATTGCGGAAGTAAAACAGGTTTACCACCGCTGAGTTTTAAAGCTGTCTAAACACTTAATTTTTTCTATTTGATTGGGCATCATTTTTGTTTGATCGGAAGCCGTAGTCTTTTTCTTTTCCACCGTTGCGGCTCCCAAATCAATTCAGCACCCGAAGTGCAAATCATTCCAACTACCGATGCGTGTTGACCTGTTTAGTCTCGAACCCGTAGCCTTTTCTCTTCCGCCGTTGCGGCTGGTAAAGTCATTTGGCTTCCGATGTGATGTTTTCCGACTTCCGATTAAAACTTTTCCCACTCGCGTGCCACATGTCTTTAGCCTTTGTCTCTTTCACCGTTGCGGCTGGGAAAGTCATTTGGCTTCTGATGTCAAAATCCCTCCAATTTCCGATTGAGTTTTCCTGCCCATCGTCGCATGCCTGTAGCCTTTCCTCTTCCGCTGTTGTAGATGGGCAGTGGCTTTGCTTCCGATGTCGGTTTCCTCCCGATTTCCGCCGTTGGTGTTTTTCTCATGAGCCCTTAGGAGGACGAGGTAGTGGTTTCAGCATTGTTAAAACTCTTAGAACAAGTGGTGCACCCGACCATTTCTTGTGGATTAGCCGATTTTAGTTGGTCTAATTTGACATTTTGCTTAGAATGTAATCCCCATGAATGATGCACTTTGATGAATCGCAGGTGGACTTGAAGGACTTTTCAGACAACCGCAACGCGAAGGCATAGCTGGGCAGTTTTGGAAAAGGTGAAACCGTGGCCCTTAGGACCGCAAGAAGGACAAACAAAGAAAAGGACAAAACGAATGGCGACAAAGGCATAGACTCGAAAGATCTGTCAGTTACTAATCAGATCGTGAACGTTTATAGAAAATAAAATGGGAAGATGAAGCATCTTGAGGAAAGGGAAGATGATACGCTTGGGAGGAATCCCAAGCGGTTTGCTATTGTAGTTTAAATATTTGGAAGTTAGAAGTTATAGGGGACTTTTTCCCTGGAAAAAACTTGTTGACCATTTTCTTGTAAGAGGAATTATTTCGTTTTACAATCAGAAACTGCAACTTTTGCCTGTTGGAGAAAGCGCAATGTGGAATGTATCAATGTGATTAAATGAGCAATGTTGAAGGGGAACTATTTCGTTTTCAGCTGTGTTTCATTAACTGTGAGAGCGTTCTAATTTCCTGAACCTGTGTTCTTGTTTGAATGTTCTTCAATATATTTTGTGATGTGTTCCACTGTGAGTAATGAATGCTGTGCATAGATAATCGGCTATCTGATTGTTCAAATATCTTTAAATTGTTCATGTGTCTTGAAAGAAGTATCATCTATCTGTAACTTTTCATAATGCATGTACAAAATACATTACTCACCAAGGAATGGTAATCTTGCTCCCTAGGGATAGGTTAGGTAGTTAATTTTAAATTTTGATGTCCGTGATTTGATGCTTGTGAGTGCTAAGACGAGAGGTAAGAACCTGGGCATCACGTTGTGACTGCTCCCTGCATCCTTATCACACTGCATTTAGTTAGGCACATGCATCTCATACATTAAATCAAAAAATACAAAAATATACGATGGACCGAGCCATAACCGGTAAAACCTTTTGTTTTTGTTACTTGACCTACAGTAGCCGGACCGCAAACTAGATGGATTCCCTACACTAAACAGTCACGGGATAGTTGGGAACGTTGACTGGGGAGAATCCCTTGCTGTTGTTGCCTGCGAATTTCCAGGCCTCAACAGTTTTTGGCGCTAGAAGGAGGGCCGCCAGTGCATGGCTAGCCGAGGAAACCCGTTTTCCTGAGACTTTTCCACCGGTAACAGTTCTGAAAGCAGCGGGCTTCATAATCCAATTCTAGAAGAAAGAAGTAGAGAACATTTGTTTTCTGTTGACAATGAGGTTGTTAATAATCTTAGAATACATACTAGGGCCTACGTGAGGAAGATTGGAGGTTTGCCGATCATCCCTGAGTTTCCCAGAAGAGAATATAAAAGGAAAGATCACCCTATATTGGAAGACTCAGTGCTTGTTGGTGATTGGGAAGAGCTAGTAGAAACCGCCTTACAGGAAGTTGTATTGCCATTGAATCAAGAGGGTCCAGATACTCCGCCCAGTTCCCCTTCTCACACTCCTGTTTGCTCACCTCCTCACTCTCCACCAAGACTCATGGCAGGCATAAACGCCAATAAACCACCCAATCCACCAAACCCACCACCTGCATGGAGAGCCGGATCACCCCTGAACCTGACACCTCCATTACATGACCTACCTCAATCCTTTGAGAAGATGCTACCCAAATTCGACCCAAGTGAGAAGATACTAGTAGATGATCACCTGCAAAGTTCTTACTTGGCAATAGAAGGGTTAAGGGCTGGAGAGTATGAAGATGTAGTTTGCAAACTATTCCCGCATACCCTTAAAGGAGCTGCAGCATCATGGTACTTTGGGTTGCCCGCTAACTCTATCCTTGATTGGGATACTTTTGAAAGGATTTTCAGAAGTAAATATGCAGCCCAAAAGACACATGCAGCACTAATGAAAGGTTTGTGCACCCTGAAGAAAGAGAGAAAAGAGAAGGTGAACAACTTTACTCAAAGATTTGCAGCATACCTCAAGAATTTTTTTGAAGTTGACAAACCTTCGAACAAGGTCCTGATTGAATATTATACCTTAGCTTTAGGCCCTGATTTGGCCATGTTTGCCAAAGGTAGGGCCAAGCATACTTTGACGGAGACCTATGAAGAGGCGGAAATAGTGGAAGCTGAAAGAGAAAGTATCGAAGATTATCCTGAACAGTCAAGAGAGAAAGGTGGGGAAAGGAAATCCTTATTGTTTACTAAACCTAAGGAAGAGAAATCACCAGACTATGAAAGTATGGCTAAAATGATGCAGAAGCTTTCTAATAAAATCATAGACTTGAAAAAAGAGAAAGAAACTCAAAAGTTCTACCGGCCCTATTACAAGAAAAGAGAGGACAACAATCAGTCTCAACCTCCTCCGCACAATTTAGCATCTATGAATTTAACAGAGGTGGGGATGGAAAATTTTTGCACTTTCCACAAACAACTCCACTCTGAAAAGAATTGTCCGCAATGGATAAATTCAATGATGTTGGTCATGAATCAGCTATTGGATTCTAGATTAACAGAAGAGGGAGATGAAGAAAGAAAAGAGAGTACCACTGCAACGAAGGAACAAGAAGAGGAAACCATGGTTTTGCGGTATTCTGTTTCATTATTTGATGTTGAAGAAGAAAAGAATTGGGGTTACAATGACGTCCTGGAGACCAATGTAACAACAAGGAGCTAAGGGTCGATTAAAGCAGGCAGTCTCATACTCCCAAAGATCAAAAGGCTGTAGAAAAATGATAAGAAATTTCAAAATAATTTCGTAGCTAATAAAATTTTTGAATTCACCATTATTAGGCAAGATCCTAGGTAGAATGAAGCACCGGCCGAGCCCAATAAAGAAAAGATGAATGCTGATAAACCTCACCCCATTGAACATCAGATGGATTATGACGTCGTAAAGGATTTAAAGAAGGTAAAGGAAAACGTTTCACTATTCGAAATGTGTAAAGTGTCGCGGCAAAAAGAAAGACTATTGAAAGCACTTGAAGCATCGGATGAGAAGCTGCCCATTGACAATCAGCCTAAAGAAGAAGAAGAAATCGGAGAAACTAGCATCGGAGGTAAGTCTAAGAGAAAACATCCACCTTTCCTCCTCACATTTGAAAATTTTAATCATAACGTACATAATTTCCTGGTAGACTCAGGCGCGTCGGTCAATGTCATGCCAATATCAGTCTGTAAAAGGATTAATGGGTAGCCTAAGCCATCCACTTGGAGAGTGGTCTAGTTGGACAGGACAGACGTAAAGGTAATGGGTGAGATGGAAGATGTCCTGATCTGCCTGTCATCAAATGATAAAGTGTGCCAAGTCATTAACATCGTGGTGGCCAATATACCAGACGCTTACGGTCTTGTTCTGAGCAGATATTGGTCAGCGAAACTGAATGGATATTTTGCCTCTGATTGGTCGCATATATGGTTGTCGTATAAAGGAAGTCTGAACCAAATTAAGATTTTGAGGGAGCCTCACATGAAATACAACGTTATGCGACTGGAAGAGAAGAATGAACCAGTGGATTCTGTGTTGGGAAATTATTTTATTGAGTTGGAACCAGGAAATTACCAAGCAGAAGAAGCCAGCAACACGTTAGACACCCATCCTGATCTCCTTCGATTCTCACAGGCTGATGAAATTGACTGTAAAATAGTAGAGCTAGCAGTAGGAATAGATTCGCATGCAGTAGTTAGTGATTTTTGGACTTTGTTTTTTGATGGCTCTAAGACGTTAGAAGGGCCAGGGGCCAGCTATGTCCTAATCGACCCCCAGAAGAATAAACATTTTCTTTCATGTAGATTAGAGTTTGAATGTACGAATAGTACAACTAAGTATGAAGCACTGGTGCAGGGCTTAAGGAAAGCAATTGAATTAAAGATAAGTAATCTAAAAGTTTTTGGAGACTCTGAAATTATTGTGAAACAAATTCGGAATCAAATACATTGTGTTTCCCCTCACCTAAAGGCCTATCAAAATGAGGTATGGGATTTACTTAAATATTTTGATGCATTTAATATTATATCAATTCTAAGACTTAAAAATGCAGCAGCTGACCTGTTGGCCACGTCAACCACTAGGCTGGTACCTACTAATAATCAATGCTCTGTTGAATTGATTTTCAGGCCCTCAGTACCTGATATGATCACCAACCTACGAGTGTTCGATGATGACCAGCAGATTATAGAATGTTTAACAAATGACGAGGTATTTAAAGGAGCAATTATAGATAATGAAGAACATCAGGCCGAGCTAAAGTATGATAATTTTATCCCTAAAGGAGTCAGAATGCTAGAAATAATGTTCGATTTAAATGAAAAGTTCAGAAGACCAACTAACGTGAAGACTCACAGCTCATCTCTACAATTCAAGCTGATAAATTTAGGGACTGAGACGAATCCCAAATTTGTGAATCTTGGCAAATGTTGTTCACCAGCAGAAAGAGATAAGTTCGTCAGTCTGTTTAAACAATATAAATATGTTTTCTCCTGGACATACGAAGATTTGAAAACGTACGACACCAGCATCATCAAGTATGTTGTCCCCATTAAAACTGGTGTCAAACCGTATCAGCAACCTTTAAGAAAAATGCATCCAAAATTGGAACCACTGATTCAGAGTGAAGTAAAGAAATTATTGGATGCTAGAATCATTTTTCAGGTCAGACACTCTGAGTGGGTATCAAATCTGGTACCAGTGAGAAAAAAATATGGAGAAATCATACTATGCATGGATTTCAGAAATTTAAACCGAGCTTCAGATAAAGATAACTATCCTGTGCCACCCATGGAGAAAATGCTACAAATGGTCTCAGGTTCTAAACTGTTTTCGTTATTAGATGGTTTCTCTGGCTACAATAAAGTATTAGTAGCCGAAGAAGATAGATTGAAGACAACATTCAGGACCAAATGGGGAACCTTTTCCTACAAAAGGATGCCCTTTGGGCTTATAAATGCTGGAGCGACTTTTCAGAGGGCTATGGACATAGCTTTCCGCAGATTGATTGGCCAAAGTGCTGTAGTGTATCTTGACGATATTACGATATTCTCGAAGAATTGAGAAGAGCACGCGTTTCACTTAAGGCAAATTTTTGAACGTTGTCAGAAATATGGCATCTCACTCAATCCCAAGAAGTGTGTGTTCACTGTCACGGAGGGAAAGTTGTTGGGTCACATAGTTTCGAAGAAAGGAATCTCCATAGATCCAGAAATAACTAAGGCTATTGAACAAATCCCCTTGCCCCATAATAAAAAGGGGATGCAATCATTTATGGGAACTATAAACTTTGTGCGAATATTTGTGCCTGATTTCGCTCAGATCGTCAAGCCACTGCAGTAGATGGTGAAGAAAAATGCACAATTCAAGTGGACTGAGATTGAGACGAACGCATTCAGCAAAATTAAAATTGTTGTTGCACGCGCACCCTCCCTGAAAACTCCGGATTTCGATAAAGACTTTATTCTGTACACCTTTGCATCCGATGATTCGCTAGCAGTTGTTCTTACGCAAAAGGAATATGGGGGGGGATGAATTCCCAATATATTTCATGAGCACTGGTCTACAAGGGGCCGAATTAAATTACCCAGCCATTGATAAACAAGCATATGCAGTATTCAAAGCAGTGAAGCAATTCAGGCCTTATAGTTTAAAAAATCGAACCAAGGTGATCGTCCCCTACCCAGCTGTAAGGTCCCTTCTTGTACAGAAGGAGTTAGGGGAAAGAAGGGGAAACTGGGTAACAGCTCTTCAAGAGTACAACCTTAAATTCAAGCTAGCCTCTATAGTTAAAGGACAATGTTTGTGCAAACTGATGACTGAAAATGGGAACAATGAAGAACACACCTGGGAGGATGAGGCCGAATTACATTTAAGGGATGTATGTCCTTTGTTTATAGCTCCCGAGTCTTGGTATAGAGACCTCGTGCATTACCTGCAGGCAGGGTTGTTGCCAGAACATTGGAATTCTAAGCAAAGAAGAGCGTTGCATCTTAAATCAACTTCATATCAAATTGTTGAAGGAGTATTATTCAAAAAAAATTATGACGGAGTTCTTCTAAGATGCTTAGAAAAGGAAGATGCGAAAAAAGTAATGACAGATTTGCACGACGGGCCTACTGGGGGACATTATTCAGGAGATACTACAGCCCACAAAATCCTCAGAGCCGGTTACTATTGGTCTACGCTCCTCAAAGATGCACATGCACATGTTAGGAAGTGTGATATTTTCCAAAGGTGTAGTGGGAGACAACCTAAAGCAGCAGCACCCCTAAAGCCTGTGATGATCACTGAGCCATTCGAGCAATGGGGGTTGGATATTATTGGAGAAATAAAGCCAAATTCCTCCCTACAACATAAGTACATTTTGACCGCGACCGATTATTTCACTCACTGGGTCGAGGCAGTCCCGCTGCGCAAAATAAATCAAGACGAGGTCATCAGTTTCCTGCAGGACCACATCATGACCAGGTTTGGAGTTCCAGTTTCGTTAGTTTTTTATAATTCTACGTACTTTTCATCAATTAAATTAACTGCTTTTGCTCATGATAAAGGGATAAAATTACATTATTCTGCTAATTAATATCCACAAGGAAATGGCTTGGCTGAATCCACCGACAAAAATCTGATTAGAATTTTAAAGAAGACTGTGATAGAAAACCAAAGAAGCTGGCACTTAGCGCTACCAAACGCCCTTTGGGCTGATAGAGTCACCCCCAAGTCTGCGATAGGAATGTCACCATATACCCTTGTGTATGGTAAAGAAGCCATTCTTCCCCCCAATATCATGCTACCATCTTCCATAATAGCTCAAGAGTCTAGAGGGTCAGAGGATGAAGTTTTGCAGATGAGGATATGCAATCTTCTAAAAGTAGAAGAGGCTATATCTAAAGCCAGAGAACGCTTTAAGCAACAGCAGGATTTAATAAAGAGATGGTTCGACAAACATAAGGCTGGAACAAAAGACTTTGAAGTGGGAGATTTAGTCCTCAAATGGGATCATCCCCATGATGAGAAAGGAAAGCATACTAAATTCCAACAGTTGTGGGTAGGTCCTTTTCAGATTGCAGCAAAGCTTGGCCCTTCTACTTATAAGTTGCAAGATCTACAGGGGTGGGAAGAGAACTTGCCAGTAAATGGTTTGGTTCTCAAGCATTATTTTTCCTAAGTTCCCTTGAGTTCTTCTATCTCGTATATAAATAATTTGTTTGGCTGTCTTCTGAGTCATGTTTTTCAGTTTGTTTAGTTTAAGTTTCATTGATTTCAATAAAGGGAACGAACCCGCGGTGGCATGGGGAACATCAAAATTTTTGGGAATGATAAAAATTTTTGGGTATCAGACTGTGTGTTGTTGTTTGTCTAAAATAACTTCTTCCAGTTTAGTATTTTTTCTCGAATAGCTCTGTGTGCATTGAAGTCCTGCTTAACCCCTGTGAAATAAACCAGATTCAAAGAGTCTGGAATACTATGCTGAGGCTCCATCCACGTCACACTTAAAATGTTCTAAGGGGTGATTGCAGAGGACCCATGGAAAGAAGCAAGGTGAACAGTATATCAAATATAAATGATCCCATGCCAAGATACAATGCCAAAAGGCAAATAAGAGTCAAAAACTCCTATGAAAGCATCATACATCAACGCAAAGTATCAAAAGCATGAATCTCAAATTTCCAAAAGCTCCTCTCCATCCATGAGATGAAAAGCAAATCCTTCTCTCACACAAAAGGACACTTGGGATAGAGGAGCCTAAATAAAATTCAAAAAGAAAGGCATGCAGGAGGACTCATATGAAAAGGACAAAACTCCAAAAGCACAAAAGTGCTAAAATGGCATGGGAATGTGAAACAAATGAATATGTCTATTTACCATCTGCTACAATCTAATGGTGTCCGAGCTGTCAGTTACCTGAAGATAAAAGTAATAATGAAACTCATATTTTGGCCTCAACAGAGTTATCTGGACTTGAAAATGTTGGTTTCCACTCTCCCAAATTGGACTATCATCAATGATTAAAGGTACACACTTCTGTCATTTGAGAAATCCAGATAGCTGGAAGAATTCAATAGATACATTTGTTGTTAAACAGTTTGTAACTCAAAGAATAATCGCCCAGAGATATAGGTTCACCAGGTAATCGCCAATTGTTGCGGCTGCAACTGTTCTCCCCAAATTTTTTAAATTTTGGTCCCCTCCTCATGATTTAGTGTTGTTTTTAATCGTTGGAGTCCATGAATCTTTTGGGCATGCTTTAATGATTGAATGATTTTGAAGATCGATTCTCAACTTGTTTCAAAAGTGCCTGCGTTTGAATTTTGTAGTGGGTCACGGATGGGAGTTTGATTTGCTAGCCAAGGATGAATTGGACTTTGTTATTCTTTGAAAAGCCACTGTTGCAGAAGTAAAATAGGTTTACCGCCGCTGAGTTTTAAAGCTGTCTAAACACTTAATTTTTTCTATTTGATCGGGCGTCATTTTTGTTTGATCGGAAGCCGTAGTCTTTTTCTTTTCCGTCGTTGCGGCTCCCAAATCAATTCAGCACCCGAAGTGCAAATCATTTCTACTGCCAATGCGTGTTGACCTGTTTAGTCTTGAACCCGTTGCCTTTTCTCTTCCGCTGTTGCGGCTTGTAAAGTCATTTGGCTTCCGATGTGATGTCTTCCGACTTTCGATTAAAACTTTTCTCGCTCGCGTGCTGCATGTCTTTAGCCTTTGTCTCTTTCGCCATTGCGGCTGGGAAAGTCATTTGGCTTCCGATGTCAAAATCCCTCCGATTTTCGATTGAGTTTTCTTGCCCACCGTCGCATGCTTGTAGCCTTTCCTCTTCCGCCGTTGTGGCTGGGCAGTGCCTTTGCTTCCGATGCCAGTTTCCTCTCGATTTTCGCCATTGGTGTTTTTCTCACATGCCCTTAGGAGGACGAGGTAGTGGTGTCGGCATTGTTAAAACTCTTAGAACAAGTGGTGCACCTGGCCATTTCTTATGGATTAGCCGGTTTTAGTTGGTTTAATTTGACATTTTTCTTAGAATGTAATCCCCATGAATGATGCACTTTGATGAATTGCAGGTGGACTTGAAGGACTTTTCAAACAACCGCAGCGCGAAGGCATAGCTGGGCAGTTTTGGAAAAGGTCAAACCGTGGCCCTTAGGACCGCAGGAAGGACAAACGAAGAAAAGGACAAAATGAATGGCGACAAAGGCACAGACTCAAAAGATCTATCATTTACTAATCAAATCGTGAACGTTTACAGAAAATAAAATGGGAAGATGAAGCGTCTTGAGGAAAGGGAAGATGATACGCTTGGGAGGCAGCCGAAGCGGTTTGCTATTGTAGTTTAAATATTTGGAAGTTAGAAGTTACAGGGGACTTTTTCCCTGGAAAAAACTTGTAGACCATTTGCTTGTAAGAGGAACTATTTCGTTTTACAATCAGAAACTGCAACTTTTTCCTGTTGGAGAAAGCGCAATGTGGAATGTATCAATGTGATTAAATGAGCAATGTTGAAGGGGAACTATTTTGTTTTTAGCTGTGTTTCATTAACTGTGAGAGCATTCTAATTTCCTGAACCTGTGTTCTTATTTGAATGTTCTTCAGTATATTTTGTGATGTGTTCCACTGTGAGTAATGAATGCTGTTCATAGATAATCGGCTATCTGGTTGTTCAAATATCTTTAAATTGTTCATGTGTCTTGAAAGAAGTATCAGCTATCTGTAAATTTTCATAATGCATGTACAAAATACATTACTCACCAAGGAATGATAATATTGCTCCCTAGGGATAGGTTAGGTAGTTAATTTTAAATTTTGTTGTCCGTGATTTGATGCTTGTGAGCGCTAAGACGAGAGGTAAGAATCTGCGCATCACGTTGTGATTGCTCCCTGCATCCTTATCACACTGCATTTAGTTAGGCACGTGCATCTCATACATTAAGTCAAAAAATACAAAAATATACGGTGGACTGAGCCGCAACCGATAAAACCTTTTGTTTTTGTTACTTGACCTACGGTAGCTGGACCGCAACCAGATGGATTCCCTACACCAAACAGTCACGGGCTATTTGGGAATGCTGACTGGGGAGAATCCCTTGCTGTTGTTGCCTACGAATTTCCAGGCCTCAACAAAATGCCTCCAAAAAAGAAAGGGAAATCGACTTTGGATAAATTTTATGGTTGTTCTACAATGCCAAAACCCTCTAACGCAGATGATATTCCATCTATCCCTAACCTGAATGATATACCTAACCTGAATGATATACCTGACTTGAATGATGAAACTAATGAAGACGTAGATGTAGACCTTGTTGACGATTTAGAAATGTTTCGTCATGAAGAGGGTGGTTGTAGTAGTGAGAGGAAAAGGAAGACCTCATGGAAACGTGAATTTCGAGAATATTGGAAGATCAAACACCCCTGGGTCTATGCAATCAATGTTGTCGATGGCCTTACTCACATGAAATGCAAGCTCTGTGAGAAATACAAAGCTCAAGGTCCATGGGGTATTGGCATTGGATGCAAGACAATTCAGTATGATGCTGTGGCAACTCATTCAAAATCATTTATTCATCAAACATCAGTTCAAAAAAATTTGTATGAAACTCAAAAATTGACAAAGTCCATTCTAGAACACATTATGCGTATTAATGACGCCAACAAGGACAAGGTGATAACCACAATTAAATTAGCATATTTTATTGCAAAAAAGGATACTATAATTGCTACTTACGAAGATCTTTGTCAACTTCAGATGCACTTACAGACTCCAAACATCCCTAATTGAGTAGATTATTGTTCCTATTTTAATAGGAAGGCTGCCACAGAATTTATTGAGTGTATCTCAAATTACCTTGAAGAGATGCAATCTAAAAAAATGTTGGACAGTCCTTTTTTTTCTATAATGTTGGATGAAAGCATAGATAATAGTTTGGAACAACATCTTGTTGTGTATTCTACTTACTTGGACTCGGCAGGCTTAGGGCCTCCAATATCACAGTTTATGAAACTTATCACTGTCCCTGATGGAAAAGGAAAAACCATTTATGATACATTCATCAGTCTAAAAGAAACAAGGAAATTGCAAAATGAAAATTTAATAGCAGTTTCTACTGATGGTGCTTCATCTATTCTAGGGAGTGAAAATGGATTTGTCACGTTTTTAAAGAATGATTTGCCAAATTTGATTGGTACTCATTTCATTGCACATTGCAAGGCACTTGCAGCATCAGATGCTTCAAAAAAGATACCAGAATTCTTGTTTGTTGAAAAACTAGCAAATAAGGTGTACTCATGGGTTGGAAATTCAGCAAAGAGAAATAATGAACTCATTTCTTTACTAGAAGTAATGGAATTGGAATCCTTGCAAGTTCTTCAAATCCATGGGATTCGATGGTTATCTAGGGGATAGGTAGTTGAAAGGCTTGTTACATTGATGCCTGCGATTTTGAGCATGTGGAAAAAAGAAAGAAAAAATTCACGGTATCACAAGGCAAGGATTTTCTCAGTTCAATTCTGTCTAAATATGCTTGCTGATGTTTTGATAGAATTGAATAAACTAAACAGAAAATTCCAAGAAGATAATATAGATGTCACCACGCTTGGAATAACTATTGATCATACATTAAATACTCTTAAGAGGTGTTTTGTAGGCCAGATTCTTTTGCAAATGGTGCAACGTATCTTAGTAAATTCTTACAAGACTCTAGAGATGGATTCCTTGAAAATGTTGACAAAGAGGGGATTACACACAGACATGATTTGTTGTATATTCCAATCCCGGATGAGCACATGTCACAACTGATGGCAACACGTATCGATGGCTCTCTTGATAGTTGCATACAAATTACAAGGAATTATGTCCAAATATTGATAGAGAGCTTCAATTCAAGATTCCCAGATCTTCATCTATTTAATGCAGCAAGATTGTTTAGCCCTTGCCACTATCCATCAGATTTATATGTGAGAGAAACTAATGCAAAACAATGGCTTGAAAGACTGTTTTTTCATTTGCAGCACAAACTATGCAATGAAGGTGATAATGTACCGTTTTTTGACATTGCAGCTTGCAAAATAGAATTGTATGAATTTATTGATGTTCTTCATTTAAATGGAGAAAGATTCCCTATGAAAGATGTATGGAAGGTATTTTGTCAAATAAAATATTGGCACTCTAGGTATCCAAATATGTTAAAATTATGGCAAGCAATCCTTGTCATTCCAGCAAGCACTGTTGCATGTGAACGAGGGTTTTCAAAACAAAATGTAATCAAATATATAAGGAGAAAAAGGTTGTCAATTAACACGCTTGATGCATTAATGCGTGTTTCATTAACAGGGCCCGACATATCAGAGGTGGACTGGCAACGCATTTATGAGATTTGGTGTAGTTCAAAAGATAGGAGAAATTAAATCGGGCACTTAATGCACTCCTGGGCATGTATTGCAACAGTTTTGATGAGTTAATCTTACGTAATAAGACTGCTATTTAATTTTTGTCATGTTTCCTCCTTATCAACAGTAATCTATAGTAAGCTAGGAAATGTTTTGGAGCTACAACAGGCTCTTTTCAGCAGTACCTAAAGTTCTGAACTATATGCTACAACAGTGAGGGGGATCCTATAGCAGCCTTACAACATTGACTTTCAGTTATAGGCAAAAGGACAATATACCAAGGTGGGAGTAACATTAATTTTGGTTATGGGAAGGTCTTATCCTTAGCCATATCTATTGATAAAAAGAAGAATGAAACCCTTAATACATCTACACATACACATTATAGGAGGCCTGTATAGTGAAAGGGTGGTTTTCCTTGCCATACTATAGTTACCAGGCAATACCCAATGCTCACCCTTTCACCAACCAGTGATGCTTGTTTTCTCTGTAAGTGGTTATAATTTTTTTAAAGATTCCAGGTCTGAAATAAATTATATCAGGCCTTATTTTGCCAAATATTATTGTGGTGAATGTATTTTAAAGCTACAATACTTTCAGTATATATATGGAGGATCTTTCTCTTGAGGTTTCTAAAATTGGTAAGCATTGTTGAAGTTCTTTATTCCAAACAAACTGTCTGAAGAAAATACACATTATAGAATGTTTGTATAGTGAAAGGGTGTTTTAAAGTTTTTCTAGCCCATACTATAGTTACCAGCCAATACCAAGTGTTTACTCTTTCACCAACTAGTGATCCACGTATGTTGTGTAAGCGGTTATCATTTTTGTGAAGATTTCAGCTGTGAGATAAATTATATCATACCTTATTTTTCCAAATATTATTGTGGTGAATGGCTTTTAAATCAGGAGTACTTTCATTATATATATGATGGATCTTTCTCTTGAGGTTTTTGAAATTGGTAAACATTGTTGAAGTTCTTTATCCCAGTTTGAAGAAAATACACATTATAGGAGTTTTGTACAGTGAAAGTGTGTTTTTCGATATATTTCTATCTCAGAACTTGGGAACTCTATCCACAAGTTCTCGATCAAGGAACTTGTACCTGTGCAAGGTATGCAAATGCTCTGGGTTGCTAGTATATATGAAATATTCGGTTTGGATTTTCTTTCTCACCTTAGTAAGGGAATGGCATTATTTTACTACATCCCACTCCAAATAAACTAGATCAAAAGCTTTTTTTTGTCTTCTGAATCCCAATAGGGATGTAGACAAGCAAGTGCCAATACATGTTAAATATAGTGCACAGGTACAAGTTCATGGCCGCAAGTTATGAGATAGAAATATATTGAAAAACACCCTTTCACTATACAAACCTCCTATAATGTGTATTTGAGAAGTCATGATACATGTTGTCGTGACTTCTCCTTATACAATGATGATAAAAATATATGGAACACACATGAGAATATACCTTGAGAGAGAAAAGATTAATGTCCTTGGTCTTGTTGATCATGTGGGTAAAAGGGGTTGTTTCCCCACCTTTATTGTACACCTTGGTCTTATGGGTATGGAGGTTTCCTTGCCACCTTGTTGTGACGCTTAGTTGACTGATGGTCCTTTTGGCCCTAGCACCCTTGTTGTATGTGGTACCATGACCACCTTTGGTATGATGACTTAACCTTATTTTTTTTATCTTATATTACCACTTGACTGTTAGTGTACCCTATCCTAAGTCATCCTAACATTATTTTATGTTATGTTTGGAAACAACCCTAAAAGACATGGGTTAGTGGATTAAACTTTCTAGAAGGCTTGTTAACATTATAAATTCAAGTCTTGAATTTCATTTTAGAGAGTGTGTTGACAAGATAAATTTGAAGATATGATCTTTCACTTGTCTAGGGTTTGTTGCTGCTAATAGATTGATGTCTAGGGTTTTGTTGCTATTTGTGAGATGTTGCCACCTCTCCTCTTAGCCTGCTAGTGTTTTTGTCTTCCAGTTCAAGTTGTTGTTGTTATGAATAAGTCGTGTCAATCTTCTCAGCTTGTTAATTGTTTCCTTCACATGTGTTGATCTTCCTTGAGATGGGAATAATCTTTTGTAGGATGCTAATTATGATAGAATCCCTTTAGGGTTGGGTTGTGGCTTATCTAAACCCCTTAGGTTTGAACTGTGATTGAGTTGCTAGCTAGGCCATGAATATGTGGAACCCTTCTTGAGCTGGGTCATGACTGGGTAAGACCCTTCTTGGGTAGGTCGTGAATGTTTGACCTTACCTTAACTGAACCATGGACTATCAATGCTTTCTCTAGAAGGTCGTGACTATTGATGAATTTTTTTAGCCCTCTTTGATAGGTCATGACATTTTTGTGACTTCCTAGATTGCCTCGTGATCACTGTTGGCTTCCCAGACTTAGGATGTGACCCTTCTGTTGTTTATTAGAGTAGGTAATGACCCTTGGTACTTGGGGTTGTTCAGACTTGATCTATGAATCTTGGATTCCTCCTGTGCTGGGCTGTCACCTTGTGTGTGCTCAGAGTTGTGATTCTTGTGGGTTGTTAGGACTCTGACTTGAGCTTGTTGGGTTGCTAAGATCTGAGTTGTGACTTGCGTTAATCTTCTTGAACTTGTTGTGATCCTACTGGTTCCTAACTATGTTTGGGGCTGGGTATCACCATTGGGGTTTTCACACTTGGTGACTGAGTCATATTGATTGCGACTATATGCACCTGACCTTAATCCTAACCTTTTCTCTCTCAAGGTATGTCAACTTTTTCATTGTTGATCTTATCCTTTTAGTGACAAGATTTGATCCTAAAAGTATCTGAGTATAAGGCCGATTCAAAGCAGATATGAACCAACATTGTTATTTGTTGGTTGTTGGTCATTAATTTGTTTTTTGTACTATATTATTGTTTATGTTCTCTACATTGCCTTTGATGAAGTGTATCTCAAGGACCAAATTTAACATAATGACCATTGGAGTGTTAAAGTTGAAAGAGATGAAAGTTATGTTTTCTAAATTTATCTTTCCTTGCTACAGTTGTACCAATTTTGGGGCTGAGTATCACTGTTAGGGTTTTCACACTTGGTGACTGATTCATATTGACTGCTACTGTATGTGGGGCTGAGTATCACTGTTGGGGTTTTCACACTTTGTGATTGAGCCATATTGACTACTATTGTATGTGCCTAACCTTATTCCTAACTTTTTCTCTCTCAAAGGTATGTCAATTGTTTCATTGTTGATCTTGTCCTTTCAGTGACAATATTTGATCCTAAATGTATCTTAGTATAAGGCAGATTCAAACCAGATATGAACCGACATTGTTATTTATTACTTGTCGGTCATTAGTTTGTTTTTTGTACTATATTATTGTTTTTGTTCTCTACATTGCATTTGATGAAGTGTATCTCAAGGACCAACTTTAACATACTGACCATTGGAGTGTTAAAGTTGTAATAGATGAAAGTTATGTTTTAGAAATTTATTTTTCACTATTATACTTTTACTTCTCAGTACCTGATCTGCAATTTTTGCATAAGTTAGTTAAATTCTTAAAAATCCCTAAAATTTTAACAATACACTTGGGTGGCCTGTTAGCACTCAAAGTCACCTTTAAAAAAAAAACATTTAAAGTTCGTCAATCTTGTGTCAAACATCACTAGCTTGTCATCCTATGCATCAACTTCTGTAAATTTCCCAGCTCCTTCAAATCAATGAATGTTTGGGTCCTTCACTGAAGCAATATGCTTATACTCCTTTGCTTGCAAACCTCATTTTTTCATTTTCTCCTTGTTTTGTAGAAAATTAAATAAATGAAAAGTTATTGTTATAAAATTATTTTATTAATTATAAAATGATTTTATATTCAATAATAATTTTTAATTTATTTTAAAAGGATAAATGTTTATTATTAAAATTGGCCTTTTATTCATTTTTAGCTCCACGTCAACTCATTTTCTTCCCACCTAACATGTAAGTGGGAATACTTTTCATGTTAACCTTATAATTTTCATTAAAATATGGTTAGCTTGTCAAGCATTGAACTTTATTTGTTCATGCATGGGAAGTTCCCTCACAAGAATCAATGTAAATGCTCGCTCATGATCAAGCTTTATGAACTACGAGTTGGAAGGAAACAAATGCACCTCGGTATATAAAACTATAAAATTTGTCTTATTTTGTTGCATGTGGACAGTGGGAGTGCTCCCTAAATGCAGAATAAACAGGCTAAGAGTTCAAATTGTCCAAGACAGCACATTCACATTATGAGTTTGAGTGAGCAGGTGCCAAGATGATTTCTTCAGTTTTCCCAAATGTATTTTAAAGTGTCATGACAAATATGGCAGTCAAACATTCACAAAAGTCTGAGCTCGAGTGTTCTGGCATTTATGAAATTTATATATTTCGATGGAGCATCCAGCACCAAGGTTACAAAGTCTTTTGTATTGTGAAGGATGGACACAATGTAAAATAATTATCATTTTCCAGGATGGATAGCTTCATCATATATATATTAACTTTGTTTGTCCATTGTGTCATGAAGAGGAATAATATCAATTCCAGGTTGAAGAGCAAGCTTGTTAATAAAGCTAATGGTCGAATCATTCCACAAAACATTGATATGAGGTTTATAGGACATCTGGCAGCAAAATTTGGAGTTGCTGATTCTACATGTGGCAGCTAAAAGGTATCAAGGTTTCTAAATCCCACTCCGTTTCTCATTTGTTGTTCGTATATAATGTCCTTCTATTTGGTAATGGTTATGTATAATAATGGCAATGTTTCAGTGGTATCATTAATATTTTCTTGGCATATGGGGTGGAGGTAATTGTTTTAAAATTATGCATCCATTGTAATGAAGTTGAGAAATAAGACTTAGACAAAATCCTAGGCCTCTTCACCATTCAAATTGATAAAACTGACAAATATTTTAAGTACTTAGGCTATTTCATAAATCCAAACAGTTGTTATACAAAAGACTAGCTTTGGCTCCTTTAAAAAGTGGAGAAGAGGATCAATTGCTGGTATTTTAAATGGTTATCCTAGGGCGGTAGATTAATCTTAGTCAAATCCATCCTAGAAAGTATCCTTGTTTATTGGATGTCTATGGTTAGGATCCTTGTGTCTATCCCATAATCTATGAGGAAAAAATATGATGAACTTTCTTTGGTCATGATGGGGGGGTAAAAGTAAATTTCAATTGGCCAAATGGGAGAAGATTTGCTTACCTAAGGTGTTTGGAGGATGGGAAATAAAGAGCCTACAGTGGTTCAATCATGCTCTCTACCTTAAGAGTCTTTGGTGTGGGTTGTTTGGACCAAGTTTGTGGACTGAGGTATTCTTATCTAAGTATCTCAAGAAATATTCAATGGAATACTAGATTAGAAAGGATGATAAGTCAATACCTCAAGCCTCCAACATATGGTATGGTTTTACGAGAACCTTTCCGTGATTAGGGTCCTAGATTTCATGGAATATTGGCAATGGTGAAAAGGTGATCTTGGGTATTGACTCTTTTGTTGGGGGTGATACTTTCTATAATATTCATGGATCCTTTGGTCTCATATTTATTTATCTTGGGACTAACTAGATTAACACATATTAGAGCTTGTGATTATGATTTTGATGATGTTTCATACTGGTTTACTACTCAAGATTTGGGTTTATTAGGTGAAATGGCCTTGGAATGGTCTCATTTCACTGCAAGTCTTAATCATTTGGGAATCTGAATCAGCAGGGAGACAGATTCTCTTCTCTGGGTTTGGAATTCTAAGTCTGGAGAAATCAGTGCTAAAGAATCCTACAAAGCAATCTCAACCTCCGAAATTGGAACAATCCCTTTTTGGCGGCATAACGAATTGCGAAAAGGAAATTATCCTTTGAAAATTAAATGTTTTGTTTGGCTATGCTTGGAGAAGAAGATCTTGACTTGCGATATTTTGATGAAGAAAGGTTTATCAAGACCAACAATTTTCATTCTTTGTAAAAGCAATGAAGAAACTAGTCAACATATGTTTGTTGATCGTGTTTATAGTCAAAAGGTTTGGCTTGAGATCCTCTCCAAGCTATAGGTTCCTTTCAATTAGCATTTTCTATCGCTGGAGGTTTCGTTGCTACAATGGTTTAAATCCTTTCCACGTCTTAAATTGTTTCCCTTGTTTGTTATGTGGGGTATATGGAGAGCCTGCAACATTTTGATTTTTGAAGATAGCATACAGTCCCAAATTAGAGTTAGTATTGAAGTATTGAGTTATTTTAATGAATTTTACACAGCTCCTACAAACAAAAGTTCAAGATTGATTCATGATCCTAAGTGTACTTCTAGGTTTCCTTATGGATATTTCGATGATGCATCAAAAGATATTCTTTGTGGTCAGGGCATGGTCATCAAGATGGATTCATACCATTATTTTCTATTGAGGATGAGTTATGGGTATGGGAGCAATAGTTGAGCCAAACTAATAGCTCCATAGGGCCTTCAAAAATTTTCTATTCTCATAAACATTCTGGAAATCCATGTGTCTGGGGATTCAAAAGTGATAGTGGACTGGGCCAATGGTATTTCTACACTACAGGTATCCTTATTAGATCATTGGTTCGGCAGGACAATGCAACTTATGGACAAGTTCATCTCTTTTTTTTATCAAGCATGTATTTGAGGAGCTTAGTGTTTTGGTGGATGAACTTTCAAAGAAAGTCGTGGGTGATATTGAAGGTCCTCTTTAACCTTGATCCCTCGAATGAATTTTATGATGATGATGTTATTATCGTAGCTTATCTATACCTGCCAATGCACTAAAACGTTATTACCTATAGGAACATATTTAAGTAAAACGTTATTATTGACAGGTACATATTTAAGTAAAACGTTATTACTGACAAGTACATATTTAAGTAAAAGGTTTAGTGAAGGGTGATGTGAAACCCAAAGAGGTCAAAAAAAATTTGTTTGACAGGTAATATTCTAGTGAAATTCCAACACTGGTTCAGTGTGTTCTCCAATATCTGGTTCTTGTATCCTTATTTCCACTCGATTCACAGTGAGTTGTCATGACTGGATGCCTACCTTCAGTTCTCTCAACTCAGGACTAGACTACCGCGTTGTCGAGCCACTGATAAATTTAGAAAATTCTCTCAACAAGCTTCAAGATTTTGGGTTTATTATTTTAATTAGTATAGAATGGATCCTCATTTTATTCATCGGCTTAACGCCCGAAAACATTAACAAGTTGATAGTGGGTATATATATAAAACGTCGAAGTCAAGCGTTGAGAAATTAGTCGATCAAATTTGTATTGGGCTATGACAGCCGTGTTAAAATCGCAAATGTCTTTATTTATGGAGTAAGCTAGCTCGGGAGCAAACCTCCCTCATCGGACGGAGGAGGAGCAAAGTTAGCATTGACTTTAACTTTGCTCCTCCTCCGTCCGATGGAGGAAGGTCTGCGTGTATTTTTAGATTTTGTACACGATCATTGTATGGTATCTAATGTGCTGCACATTTTATATCTCGCTGCAATTCGGATGGATCTTGTTTTACTCTATGGATGCCGCTAAAACCCTAATATGAAGCCCGTCCTTAACTAAGATATTTTACTTAGGAGGTAGGCAAGATCATTCAACCAACGTTTTGTCAACATGTTGTCCCTGCCGCACATTCAGCTGAGTGCATGGATTCATGCAAGTATTTTTTCGACGGGTTTGCGCCCATCCTAGATCTTCTGAACCGAATCAGCAGGGTTTGCCTCACGTTAGCCTATGACTCGCAATTATCGTGTGCACAGAAAGATAAAATTATTAAAGTCGCCGAGCATTAACTAGGACGATATTAATGGTGTAAGCTAAACTCTCAAAGTCGCAGAGTATTAACTAGGAAGATATTAATGGTTTAAGTTAAACTCTCGATCATTTGTACTCGAAATTACGTGAGTTTTTTAATCTAAAATCTGATGCCCAGAAGTAAAAATTGCAATTTCAACACAAAAAAATCTCATTTTGAACAGCAAACAGTGTTACCTAAATCCGACCAAACTTATTGTGAAAAATGCAAATTGTCCATAGTTTAACTTATTGTGAAAAATGCAAATTGTCCATAGTTTAGCTAACTCCGATATTAATTTCCTAGTCACCTAAACCTTTTAACGGCTAGGAAATCCTGACACTGTCACCTAGAATCCAACACCGTCGTTAATTTAATTATACTGATATTTGTGATTTGGAATGATGGAACGATTATGTAGTGGGTAAAACATTATGCTGCTAATGTATAGTAATCTAGTGGAACGCCAGTGGTGATCAATTTTCTGTCTAAATCATTAAATGGTGAATCATTATGCTATTAACCTGCATTTATATTGTGGAATTCGATGATATTTTAGAGTTAAACAATCGAATTG
Source organism: Pseudotsuga menziesii (assembly GCA_001517045.1). Taxonomy (NCBI): domain Eukaryota; kingdom Viridiplantae; phylum Streptophyta; class Pinopsida; order Pinales; family Pinaceae; genus Pseudotsuga; species Pseudotsuga menziesii. Next base: position 19,004 of record LPNX011004756.1, on the reverse strand, counting down.
TGGGTCAATCATGTGAATGCCATATTTATTTACTTTGGGGTTCGAATGGTTATACTTGTGATACATGGCTTCGGTGATTGTTGGATTGTGAACTGAACCGGTTATATATATGTATTTGAAAATGGTGAATTACAGTTGAGAGAGTAGTTTTGATGTCTAGGAATATATGGGATTTAAATGATGAAATTCATCCAGGGAATTAGTTTTATTGTTGAGATAATTGAAGTTTAGATATATCATATAATTTATAAGTATTGGAAGAATTGTCATTTATATATTTTATATTCATATACATGTTTATTAGACCTTTCAACTTTTAGACATGCATGGCTTAATCTTGGTCGATTTGTGATAGTTGGATTGAAAGTTATGGTATAAATGTAATTAAATGCGAGTTATTGAATTTGTATGATGAAATGTTAGTTTTTCTAATATTATTCAAATTGATTAGGATCTTTATCTTAAAGAATAACAAGCACAAGAAGATGCATAAGATAGAGAAGATACACAAGACACAAATATTTTCTTTGGGGAAACCATAAAGGATAAAACCTTGCAAACTTTCTTGGAATAGTTTCGTCACTAAGACAATATCACAAGATGGAAAAACACAAGAATAAGAAGTCTTATGCTGCTCTCTCTCTCCTCCTTTTTCTTCTCTCTCCCCTCATGTGAACTTGAGTGAGTGAGTGTGTGTTCAAATAGGGAGGGTGCCTCCCTATTTATACTCTTCCATTGTGTAACTTACTTAACTAATTAGGTCAGTTAGGTAACCTCTTTGGGGATGACCTACCTAGGAAGACACAAAAATACATTTTACTATTTATCTTCGGGATTATTGCCTCAAATTAAAATGGAGGGTTTACCTCAATGACCATACACAATAATTACATCTCGAAATGAGGGAAACACATCTCTGAAGGGGGCACAACAATATGCAATGATAATATACATCAAAATATATTCTAAAGTTACAAACACAACAACACTCCCTCTTAACTAGGAAGGTATTCTCTCACCACAAACATCAACACTTTGGTCACATCATCATCGTTGAATCATCATTTTCACTTCGTAGTCCTCATCTTGTCGATCATTGAATATTGACATCTGTTAGATATTTTCATTATAGGAAGTTTCTTCATAGCTAGCCCTATTCCATGTCAGGTGTAGGCCTAGTCCTCATCTAGGTATTCATCATATCCATGAGCAATCCATCGTGTAGGTACAACCCATAACCATACATTACATTACCATTGCAATCACCTGTGTCTCCTACTGTCATCTCGTCGTATCTGGATTATCTCATCATCGCACAAGGAGAACAACCTTGTTGCAGAATCCCTATGCTCTACCAACATAGGAGCACGCCAAGGCTCGTTACGTCTCAAAGATGACCTACATATACCACTATGCAATAATTTCCTAGGAGCACACCAAGTGCATTATGTCTCTCCATGGTCATCTTGTGTTCTACCAACATAGGATCACACCATAAATCATTACGTCTTGTGGAAAACCTACGTCTACCACTATGTGAGAATCTCCTAGGCGCACACCAAGTGCCTTGTGACCTCTCATCATATCCAACATGGCAACACATAAGGACTAATTATGTCCAAGGACAACCTGCGTACCATCCTAGGACTCGTTACATCCAAGGACAACCTTAAGGACTAATTGCATCCAAGGATAACCTGTGTACCATGCCCAAACTAATTACATCCAGGGATAGTGTGCATACTATGCCAAGATTCATTACATATGAGGATGACCTAACAGGACTAATTACATCTCGAGACAACCTACATACTAAGCCACGACATATTACAAATAGAGACAACTTGTATTCCTAGCCATGTGAGATCTCATTCTAGTGCATTTGCGTATTTCGGTCTTCTCGTCATCTCTAGAATGGGTTCATGCCAGGACCGATTACATCTAAGAACAACCTGCTTCTACCACCATGCAAGAGCTTGCCACTCCCTCTTTCTAGGGACCTCGATTTGGATAAAACTATGGCTCTCTCTAAAGTATTCAAAGTCTACTCTAGCTAGTGGCTTGGTCAACACATCAGCTATTTGCTTGTTTTTCGCCACATATTGGATCTTCATTACTCCTCTATCCACCATATCCCAGATATAATGATACTTGATATTAATATGCTTCGATTTCTCATAGAACACTGGATTCTCTAACAACTTCACACAAATATGTTTATCGCAAAGATACAAATTGCCTCTAAATCAAGATCAAACAAATCAAGTAGTAGATTTCGAAGCCATACTACCTCACAACTAGTCGAACAAGCTGCAACATACTATGCCTCGGCTATACTTAGTGCCACATAGGACTACTTCCTTCTAAACCAAGAGATCATACCGAATCCCAAATTGAAGCAGCATTCTGAAGTGCTCTTCCTATCAGTGGTGTTTCCTTCCCAATCTAAGTCAACAGAACCATGTAGGTTTATCTTTTGATTTGCATCATACTTGAGCCCATGATAAAATGTACCCTTTAGGTACCTCTATACATTCTTTGCAGCTACTAGGTGAACATTTCTCAGATCCATTAGGAACTCGCTCAGGGTGTTCACAGTTAAGCATATGTCTAGTCTCATATTCATTAGGTACATCAATGAACCAATCATCTATTAATAAATATTGGAATCAACTATCTCTAATGAAACATCACACAATAGCTTCAATTTTGATTCCATAGGTGTGGCTATCACCTTGCATCCCAACGTTCTAAATCTCTTCATAATATCCACTGCATACTTTCCTTGACCAAGCCTAGATCCCATTTGTACTCTGCCACACCTCCATGCCTTAGAAGTATTGCATAGTCCCTAGGTATTTCATCTCAAAATTAGTGGCAAGATTCCTCTTTTCATGTACAATGGGTTCACCCTCTCCTGTCAAAAGCAGGTCATCAACATATAGCAGGAGCATCATCGATCTTTTGCCTTCAACCTTGTAGTAAAGGTTGGAATCCGCTTTACTCTTGGTAAACCCTGATCTCATCAGGAAGTTGCCCCTCCTATCGTACCATGTCAATATTCTTGACCTCTTAGATCTTACATTAGAGGAAATTTGAGGTCTAAAATGGGCCTCCTAAGGAAAATAATAAAATAATAGTTAAAATAATAAAATAATATTTATTAATTTTGGAGGAAGAAAGAAAAAAAACTCCTTTTTTGTTTGTATTTTCAACATATATAACTGTGTTTTTACTCAAATTTCGAGTGAGAGGGATCGTTCGATGCGGAATTAAATTCCACATCTAAAGAGTACCCACACTACATACTTTTGATGGACCCCACTACCCAAAAGCAATAAATACCTGAAAAAACGTGATGATGATGATCATCACATTTTTTCAAGTATTTGTTGTTTTTGGGGCAATGGGGTCTATCAAACGTATGCAGTGTAGATACTCAAATTTAATTCCACATACAATGATCCCTACCGCTTGAAATTTGAGTAAAAGCATAGGGAGAGATGTTGAAAATATGAACAAAAAAATAGCTTTTTATATGACAAAAATGTCAAGTCAACCATTATGGTTGACTCATTTTATTGAAATTTGATTGGTTCTTGAATTCCAACTCACAAGAATTTATGGTTGAATCATTTTCTTATAAGGCCCATTTTGAACCCCAAATTTCCTCTAATGTGTAGTCACTCGCTCTAAAGCAGAGTGCCATCCTCCCTCTGCATCTTGTACTTCTACATCGAGATATTCTGTTCTAGAGTGACATGTATCTTCCTCTGCTATTGATATTCTATGTTTCCATCTCTGTCATCTCTTAAGGTCATTGGATACCAATATCCTATATCTCAAACTTTGTTGAAAGTTCCTCTTACACCCATATGTGAACTTGTTGTCCTCTATAGGCTTCCATCTACAAATTTGTAGCAAATGTTGAGATCTCCATCACTCTAGATGATCTTAAACTCCTCATGTAACTGTATGTTCTATCCTACGGGTTCCTTTTGAGCTCATACAAATCCTTCTACACACATGTGGTTCTTTGCTTGATATGCACTTCTACTTCACTAGAGAAGCGTGTCTGGACAATGGAACATGTCTCGCCATGATCTCCTCCCTCTTGAGAGAAACCACAAATATTTCTTTTTATTTCTTGATGTTGCCATCAGTTTCCTGCATGATCTTACAGATCAACATGGAACACACTACGGACTTCCCTTCATGTCCTGAAACTGCATCATAGACATCGTTCTCCATGATCAACTAGTACTCTTCAATCATGGAATCCTTCCATTCTTTCTTATTGGGTTCTTCTTCATGGATAAAATGATCTGCATCAATGATATCACACATCAATGTCACATAATTGAAGTATTTCCGAGGCATATTTATTTCTTTGGAAGTACCATCATACTTTCTTCACCTTGGATGATATCTCTTGCCCAAGATGATATTCATCTCTCGAGGTGGATCTACAACTCTCCATGGTTCATCCATGTCATGATTCTCATATTATTCCACCATGGTTTATTTGTCCCTAGGAGCTTTAGGTTCTTCCTCTTTTTGTTGGAGTGAATCTTCTAGATGAACCATCATCACTTGTTCTTTAGAACAAGTCTCATCCTCCTTTTCTTGCAGATGATTGTATGCGATATTTCCTACAAGTCAAAATTAGTTACATGATTAGAAACATTTCATGATTTCCAAAACATATTAATAACAACAAATTATTATGTATAAAGATATATGACATATAGTCATGCAACTATTTTAGCATATGCAACATTTTTCCATGTCCTGTATACATATGGTGACTTTCTAGATGCCTTTCATATCTACCATAACATTATTAAGAGTGTGCAATGCTTCGAATATGTCAACAAAGAGGTTTCATTCTAGATAAGTAGCAATGAAATGTTGTATAATACCATAGGATACTCACCCATCATTAGTATATTATTCATAAATGCAGACACTCAATCATGATACATCAACTAGATATAATATTAGCATATGCAACATTTGCCCATGTCCTGTATACATATGGTAACTTTCTAGATGCCTTTCATATCTACCATCACATTATTAAGAGTGTGCACTGCTTCGAATATGTCAACAAAGAGGTTTCATTCTAGATAAGTAGCAATGAAATGTTGTATAATACCATAGGATACTTACCCATCATTAGTATATTATTCATAAATGCAGACACTCAATCATGATACATCAACTAGATATAATTATGTGCATAACTAAACAATTTAAATAACTAGAAGTATAGGAAAATAAAATTTAAGCACCTATGTTTGTTTGGTTGGTTGGTGGAATCCCTCTTGATTCTTATCTCCTTACAAGAATAATTGGAGTCTTTGACAATGTGCTTTACTTCATCATCTGATTCTAGGAACCCGTGTATGTCTTACTCATGCTTGAGAAATTCTTCTATAATATAGATCATATGAGACTCCATACTGGTTTTGAATCTGAGTGTTGCTTCTTCATTCACAATTGTATCCCTTCTTATCCAAATACTGAGACAGATAAGATGTTTTTCTTTGTCTTGTGTTGAATCCTTATGGATTAAGGTACATATTCCTCATCACTTGAGGAATAAACTCTTTCTTCTCTAATTATTTTCATTATTGGTTCATCATCTTCAACGGTGTGCGTATGATGTATTTTCTTGTTCGAATTCTTGTTGGAGGATCCTTTGTTTCTGGGACAATCTTTGGAGTAGTGTCCCTTCCCATCACAAGTGTAGCATTTATTACTAGAAGGATCTCTTCTAAATTTATTTTTTCTTTTGTGATAAGGGTCCTCCATTTTGTTGTGATGATGGTCCTCCATATTTATATCATTTCTTTTGGTGTATACTGTGATATCTTTATCTTCAGTTGCTCCCATCTTCTCTTCTCTTATTATGAGTCAAGCTTCTTCTTGTGTGGATTCTTCCCAGAGTCTGCTGAAAGTGATCAACTTCCTTTTGGCACATATTCCTTGAATGAATGAAGCCCATGATCTTGGGAGAGCATTCAAGGTGTCCATAACAATATCTCCTTATTCTACATTCTCTTCAACATGTTCAATTTGTTCCTTGATTTGAGAAACCCTTGTGAAGTAGGATTGCATGGTCTCTAAGTTTTGTATCTTCACATTCTTCAGCTGGCTCTTCGATGTCATCTTTTGATTGATGTTATTTCCTTCAAATAAATTCTTCAAAGCATTGAACACTTAATTAGGTTTCATTAAGGATGAAACATGAGTGATGAGGTGATCCTTAATAAAATCTTTAATGATTCTCTTGTCCTTGATCAAGTTCTTCTTATGGATGGCCTTATCTTCATCTCCCTATGGTTCTGGAACTTCCTTACTGATATACTGATCCAAAACATTTTCTTCAAGGATCAGGGATATCCTATACTTTCATGATCGGATGTTGTCATATCCCCCAAGCTTATCATAAATCCGAGTGTGATTAGTCATTTTGAAATGAGAACCTCAAATGGAAATATCAATGAAATAGATATTACCTATTTGAGATGTCCAAGCTTATTTCATAGCTGGATGACCTAGGGTTACATAAGGAACCCCTAAGTTTCCAAACATGGAATCTTGGAATTTTGTTTGGATAGAAAGATGCATGTCCTTGAGGTGAGTTTTTCAGTGAGTTCCTTTGCCAAATTTGGTGGAGGGAAACTCCAGAAACTTGATGCCCTAGTTTCCTCCCTGCAGTAGAGATGAGTCCAAAAATAAAAATTCTTGGAATGGAATTCTAACTTCACAGAAAGATGAGCCCTTCTGCAACGAGTTGCTTAGTGAGGTCCTTTTCTGAAAACTGTGTTGGGAAGCCTTCAAATCTTGATTCCCTTGTTTCTTCCTGCAATGTCATGTAGTCAAAAAATGAAACTTTTCATAACTGAATTTTGATTCCACAAAAATACGTGCCCTTCTAGTGTGAGTTTCCTAATGTACTCATTTTTCCTAATTGATGGAGGAAACCCCCGAATGTTTGATGCCCTAGTTTTCTCTCAGCATGAATGTCTGGGTCAAAAATGAAAATTCTCCAAATTTGATTATTCTTCCTCCCAAATATGCACCCTCCTAAGGAAATTTAACATATCCCTCTTTTCTCGATGATCTGTGGAGAGAATACCTTGAACTAGGAAGCTCTAGTTTCTATCGCTGCACAGTGCCTTCTGATAGAGAGGATCTGATACCATGTTAGGTTTTCTAATCTCGTTCAAATTGATTAGTATATTTATCTGAAAGAATAACAAGAACATAAAGATGCATAAGATAGAGTAGATACACAAGACACAAAGATTTTCCTTGGGGAAACCATAAAGCTAGAAAACCCCGCAAGCTTCCTTAGAATACTTCCGCCACTAAGACAATATCACAAGATGGAAAAACCTAAGAATAAAAAGTATTATGTTTCTCTATATCTCACCTCATGTGAACTTGAGTGAGTGAGTGTGTGTTCAAATAAGGAGGGTTCCTCCCTATTTATATTCTTTTGTTGTGTAACTTACTTAACTAACTAGGTGATCCATGTAACCTATTTGCGGCCGACCTACCTATGAAGACACAAAAATACATTTTACTTTATTTACCTTGGGGACTATTGCCCCAACTTACAAGAGAGGGTTTACCTCAATGACCATACACAATAATGACATCCCGAAAGGAGGGAAACACATCTACAATGGGGGCACAACAATATACAATGATAATATTCATCATAATATCTTTTTAAATTACAAATACAACAACATGAAAAAGGTCTAGTTCATGTGTGGTATTTATTATAGAGTGTATTTGTAGAATGTATTTATACGATGGAGTAAATTAAAAGGTTTGTGTAATATGGGGTATATGCATATAATGTTTTTATATTCAAAAGTCAGGAAAAACAATTTAAATGTTTTGTGTAATGTGTTGTAACTTTTGGTTAATGGATTAAAGTGTTGGGTAAAAGTTGTGGTTCAATTCATCATATACATTTATTATAGGAAAGAGCTTCATTAAGATTATTGAATATTTAACTTATTGTTAATGCATTCTATTTATTTACGAAGGAGTTCGTATGATCATGGAATATTTAGATATTATGCATTCCATAAAAAGGTAGATTTAAGTTAATGTATTATGTCATATACATAACACATAAATGGGGTAAACCTATTTCAGTTATAGATATAGAGAAATAAAGGGTCACAATGTTCACTAGTGCCTATCAAGATGAAACCAAACCAATTGTTATAGGAGAAAAATGTCTAAACAATTCCATTTCCTCAAAAATAAAATATATTGGTTCCTAATGGAAACGCCACCATTGAAGTTATCTAATGTGTATGGTCCAATTTAAGAGAGGTTGTCGCATTCCTTCCTCCCTTCACATATAAGGAAGGGTAAGTCATCCACTTATAGAATGTTATAAGGGTATTTTTGTTTCTCAAGATTTTCTATGTTGGGAAATTCACTATAATTAGAAGTTCATAATTATGGAAACTAAGCACATATGAATTCCCATTCTAGAAGACTGCTCGTACCTAAATTTTGGTGATGATTAGAGAAAGAGCAGTCTTTGGTCAGGGTGTGTGCAAGAAGCTGAGGGTCTCTTTTGGCACGTTAGATGCAATACAAAACTGAAAAAACAGGCATCCATCAACTTGCATGGATATTTTGAGACACTTACACAATGAATCTTGCGATCAGTAAAAAACAAGAAATGTAGGAAATTGAATGACCTTTCCAAATATATATATATATTTTTATATTGAAAATGCTGTTAACTATCTAAAGTTAGATAAATTTTAACGGGCACTTTTTATTTTTTGGACAATTTATAAGGTATATGTTTTTGTGGGTGCAGCGTCTGAGTGTCTAAATGATGGAATAAACTTACGAAAACCGGTATACGTATAGAGAACATATAGGACTAGTGCACGACTATTTTTCCAATAATAAAAATAATATTTTTGATTTTGTTTTTAATTATCTAAGAGATCAAACCTCGAAAACGGTATGTCATTTGTGGGTGCAGCATTTGAATGTCTTAATGCAATTATTTGGAAATGGGTTTTTTATAGCATGTAGAGGTTGGTGTTCTTTAGTGCACCATACAATATTTTTTTTTAAATGGTTGAGAAACGAAAGAGATATGGACGAAACACTACCAGTGTGTTTTTTGAGTTGAGGAGTGATGACAGAAGATAAAAAAGAAAAAAACTAGAAAAAATTATGTATTCTTGTTAAAATTTACATATTTAGAATCTGCAAAAAAAAACCATATATGTTTCTAAAATCTCATAAAAAATGGATGTGTGCAGCATAATCAGACGAACCGCTAAACATGAGCATATTGAAAATATGGATATAATGTTGAATTTTCCATGGTTTATCATACTCCAAGGCATAGGCATGTTGAATCCGAAGCAAAGTACAAAGAAGACACATAGGAATAGGAATTCCATGAAAGCATGGGTGGAGGCTCGGCCTTATCATTTGGAGGGAATAGATTTTTGAATCACACAAATCGTGTGCGCGTTATTAACTAAATATCTTAGTGATGTATACCAAGAAAAAAAAATGAATCATCACATGGACAAGTCATGTTTTAATTATATGGTTAACTATACAAGTCATGCTTTAATTATATGATTAACTATGTATACGAAAAAAGTGTTAGGATTGATATATACAAATTGTGTAATAATGGTATTTAATAGTTAAATTTGTATTTAATCAACTTAATTTAAAACTTTTTATTGAAAGGCTCACTTAAATAGTATAAAAAGAATATATATATATATTTTTATGAATAATTATTTTTAAATGTTATAACCAAAGTAATTAATGTTATGTCTGTGAAATGTTTCTAGAATTTATAGAAAGTTTACTATAAAGTTATGTTTGTGAAATGTTTCTATAATTTATAAAAAAATTTACTATGCCATTTTATTTTGAAATGTTGAAAATAACATTGAAAAGTTTAAAAACCCAAAATATCCTTCATCATCATTTTCATCTTCTTCATCATCTTCAACTTCATCATCATTATCATCATCATCATTAACATGATCATCATCTTCAACTTCATGAACATCATCATCACCATCAACATCATGAATA